>ML425447.1:75999-98264 GCA_005239525.1 Nicotiana knightiana
AAGATTTAACCCCCCCCCCCCCTCCAACGTGGAAAGCATCCATTTCCCATTTAATGACTATTAATAAAGGTTTAAAGGTGTCACACTTTAAGAAATAAATGTGACACCAAGATTGAAATGTGGGGCCTACCTAAAATTTAAGGATAACATTTATAGTTCAAAAACATTTTCTAAACTCTTAAGAAAGAGTTTCACCCAAGCTTTCCTTGCATAGTAATGTTATTTCTAAGAATTTCAACCAAGATTTCCTTGTAACGTTATTTCTAAGAGTTTCAACCAAGCTTTCCTTACATAGTAACGTTATTTCTCATCTCTTAAGAAAGAGTTTCAACAAATATGATTTTTTAATAGCAACGTTATTGCTTCGAGCATTTCATACGAATTGTTCCTTATTTCGATCTCATTGTTACGTGTTTCGTCGTGATTGGCGTATGTTAGAAGGATTGTTAAGAGGATCGGCTCAGGTATGTTAGGGTTATCCCTTCTTTCTTTTTGGCATAATCTATACGATACAAACGAAACGAGCAAATGCACAACTTCCATGAATGAATATGTTCATAGAAGTATTAGAGGTGCCTGTGTCTTGAATTCCCATGTATCTTATTATCACATCTTCTATTCATGGGTCACAGAAAAATATTTAGTTGATAATGTTTATCCTGAAGGTATATTAATCTTATTAACGTAATTCGTATGCATTGCATTCATTTATACATGTACATTGACCCATGACCAGATGTCGTTATATACGCGTATATATATGTATTTATATGTATATGGGATATGGGAAAAGGTTACGGTGTTATATACGCACCACCACCTGATCAGCTGGTACAGGTTGATGATTTAGCCCTCAGTGGCCGAGATGATATGATGGGATGCCCTACGAGGTCTTATGATGTTATGTACACCTATACCTATGCATGACACGACATTTATATACACGTGCATGACATTATTAATGCTTCAAGATTTACAAAGTGATTTAGACTTACACGTGGGATTCTTTCTTCCATGTGTCATCTATATCTTTTATGTACTGATTTTCATGTCTTACATACTCAGTACGTTATGCGGGGCCTGTGTTTCATGCCCTCAGGTGCAGGTAGACAAGCTGAGGGTCCCCCTCTTTAGGATCCTTGATCAGCGAGAGCTGGTGTGCTCCATTTGATTCTGGATCTGCTTTTGATCTTGGTATGATATGTTTGTATACATATATGGGTATGACGGGGCCCAGTCCCGTCCTTGTATAGTTTTATATTCTAATAAAGGTATGAAAACATTTATGTATAGTTGGATAGTATGTGGCCTTGCCGGCTCACCCCACTGTATTCCGCATGTATATGTATATATGTCTTTTGGACAGGTTTCCCTCACGTATGTTATTCATGTTTATATCTTAGACACATGCTTAAGGGTATTCGACAGGTAGGACTCGGGCACCCGTCGCGACCCATCGGTTTGGGTCGTGACAAAAGTGGTATCAGAGCAGCTCCGTCCTAGGGTTGTCTACAGACCGTATCTCGTAGAGTCTTGTTTATGGGTGTGTTGTGCACCACACTTATAAAAAAAAGACTATAGGATATTTAGGATGGTTACTTTTCTTTCTAATCCAGATTGTGCGACAGAACTGAGTCATAGTATCCACTCATAATTTTTACCTTATATATGTTTTAGTGACTCCTATTACTACTAGATGACAGGTGCAAGCCGCTAGCACGGGTCAGAAGGCTATAGAAGTGTTAGAAGGAGATATAAGTTACACTATGGAGTCAGACCCATCAGAGTTAGAAGGAGATATAAGTTAAAAATGGCCCTAGCCCGTAATAAATGAGGCTCACTGCCTCCAACGGTTTCCGCACATGCGGTCACAGCGCCGCACCTGTGCCCTTGCTTCTACGGACAAGAGTGCTTTTTTGACAGATCTGGTGCATTAGCTGCTGCTCCAAATTCTCAACTTAGTTCGGGCCTCGTCTGATTGGCACTCGAGGCCGAGGGGCCGCGCCTGAACGTATCAATAAGTTTTAAATCATAAAAAAGACTCTCTCGAACTCTCGGAATGCCCGAAACCATGTTAAAACTAAGAATCTCACCAAAAAACCCATTGATTAAAACTTATGAACTTCAAGTTCTTCTATTCACTCGAAATGCGCTGAAACGTACCTAGACTACTCGGATTGATACCAAATTTTGCGTGAAAGTCTAAAATGACATTACAGAACTATTCTAGATCTCTGAATCCAGTTTGGACCTCGATGTCACCAAAACCCGCTCCAAACCGAATTTAAAGAACTTCTAAAACCTTCAAGAACCAACTTTCACTATTAGGCCCCAAAACACTCCCGAGCCATCCAAAACTCGATACAAGCATACGCCCAACTCTGAAATCATCATACAAACCTATTGGAACCGTCAAATCCCGATTCCGATGTCATTTACTCAAAATGCTGACAGAAGTCAAAGTTGGCCTTTTAAGCCAACCTTAAGGAACCAAGTGTTCCGATTTCAACCCGAACTTCCAACTCCCAAACTAACCATCCCCGCAAGTCATAAAGCAGTAAAAGCACATACAGGGAGTCTTATTTAGGGGAACGAGGTTCTAGAAACAAAAATAACATGTCGGGTCGTTACACGAGGTTACCCATTTCTGTTTAGGTCATGCCATTTTGCATGCAGCAATGCGTCGTCTCAAACCGATAAATTATCATGAATATTCCTAATTGCAATTAGTGTTGGGTCTTGAACCTAATACATCCCATTAAGAACTTTTGGATCTGCAGTATATGTGCCAATAGCACCGCCATATCGCACCAAGATGGGTCCTAAAGGAGGTAAGGAATATATGTTTGGTTTGAATCTCACTCTAATATTACTACCTCGAAACTAATAACATGAGATTTGTTCACTGCTCAATTTGCAGATTGTCAATTTGATGAGGAAGTTTCCCCAAAATTAGGGGAGAAATTGGTGAAACCAAATGGGAAATTTTGTGAAAAAATTCGTCATTGTCTCATCTTGATCCACGTGTCTCTATTTGTGAAAAAAATGTGCAAAAGATTATTCATTTCTAGAATCAAATGCCAGACGCATTTTGCGGATCTGAAAAGGATAACAAAATCACATATCCATGCAGAGAATGTTCCAATCCATATTGACATCCCTATTGGACAATCTTTTTGTGTCATAGCTAATGAGTCAAAAGGATGCCCAAAATATTGTAAACCATTGGGTTCTAAGGATCAAAATCCTAAAAAAGGAAAACAAGTGATCAAGATGACACTACGAAAGAGTCTCATGAAGAAATCCACGAAATAACTAGTCATGATATTCATGAGGAAATCACAAAGCCTGAGACTCGAGAAAATAAGGAACTATCAATAAATTCTATCGATATTGAGACAGATTTGAATCGGTTGGATATAGCGGTGGATTATGTCTTTGCATATAATGTTGCATCTAGAATTATGCAAGATATTGAGGATCTTGAACCTCAATCTATTGCAGAATGTCGATAAAGATGTGATTGACCAAAATGGCAAGAAGCAATCCAATCAGAGTTGAATTCACTTGCGAAACTTGAAGTTTTTGTGCATGTCGTCCAAACGCCTAACTGTGTTAATCATGTTGGCCATAAATAGGTCTTTGTACGCAAGAGGAATGAGAAAAATTAGGTACAAAGATATAAGGATCGCCTTATTTCCCAAGGATTTTCACAAAGGTCTGGTGTCGATTATGAAGAGATATTCACATGTTATAGATGCAATAATATTTCGTTATCTCATTAGCTTTGCTGTCCAAGAAAAACTTGAAATATGTGGTTAGAGCCTACCTTTATGGCTCACTTGATAATAAGATATACATGAAAATTCCCGAAGGATTTTAAACAGCTTGATGCACATAATTCAAAGTATTGGGAAATATTTTCAATTAAATTGCAAAGATCTTTGTATGGTCTAAAGCAATCAGGACGAATGTGGTATAACCGCCTTAGTGAGTATTTATTAAAGGAAGGTTATATAAATGATGCCATTTGTCCATGTGTTTTTATTAAAAAAACATCAAAGTTTGTCGTATTTGTTGTTTATATTGATGACATAAACCTTATTGGAACTCCTATAGAACTCCAAAAGACAATTAGTTATTTAAAGAAGGAATTCAAGATGAAACATCTCGGAAAGACAAAATTAGGTCTCGGATTGCAAATCGAACATTTGGCAAATGGGATTTTTGTTCATCATACACAGAAAAGGTATTGAAACGATTTTACATAGATGGAGTAGATCCATTAACTACTCCGATGGTTATTCGATCACTTGATGTGAATAGGGATCCGTTCAGACCTCAAGAAAAGAATGAATAGCTACTTAGTCCTGAAGTACCATATCTTAGTGTAATTGGTGTACTAACGTATGTTGCTAATACAACAAGGACTGACATAGCTTTTTCAGTTAATGTCTTAGCAAGATATAACTATGCTCCTACAAGGAGACACTATAACGGAATCAAACACATATTGCGGTATCTAAAAGGGACTACCGATATGATTTTATTTTATGGCAATAATTGCAGTCCCAACCGTGTTGGTTATGCCGATGCTGGGTATTTATCTGACCCACACAAGGCTCGATCTGACCCACACAAGGCTCGATCGGCTAAGAAATCAATCGTAGCTACTTCATCTAATCATGTTGAGATAATTTTTATTCATGAAGCAAGTCGAGAACCTGTGTGGTTGAGGTATACATCTTATTCAAGACAAATATGGTTTGAAGTGTGACAAACTACCCACGATTTTGTGTGAAGACAATGAAGCATGCATAGTAATTGAAGGGAGAATTCATAAAAGAAGATAGGACAAAGAAAATTTCACCAAAGTTATTTTCACACATGATCTTCAAAAGAATGGCGATATCAATGTGTAAAAAATTCGTTCAAGTGATAATATAGCTGATTTGTTCACCAAATCTCTACTGATATCAACCTTCAAGAAATTAGTGTGATGACCCAAAAGGTCATCCCGCGTAATTTTAGCTAAATCTGTGTTCCGAGGCCGTGAAAACCTCCTTTTATCTCACCTCGATATTCGTTTGCATCCCGGGCATGTAGTCGGGAAGCCGTTAAGTGGACAATTAATAAAATGATAATTTTATATTAATTATTTTAGTAAAGTTGACTTTGGTCAATATTTTTGGTAAACGGACTCGGGCCCATGATTTGACGGTCCCGGAGGGTCCATAGGAAAATATGGGACTTGGGCGTATGCCCGGAATTGAATTCCGTGGTGCCAAGTCCGAGAAATGAATTTTTTAAGAAAATTGTTTTCTGAAAAATATAAAGGTTTTTGAAAATGAGATTTGATGTGAAACCTGTGATACCTGGCCCGTATTATGGTTCCGGAGCCCGGAACAGGTTCAATATGTTTTATATGTGTTAACTGTGAAATTTGGTGGGAAACGGACGTAGTTTGACGTGATTCGGATCGAAAATGGAAAATTTAGAAGTTTTGGAAGATTAAAGGAATTTCATTGATTTTGAGGTTTAATTCGATGTTCATGATGTTATTTTAGTGTGTTGGTTACTTGAATAAGTCCGTAGGATATTTTGAGGTTATGTGCATAATCGGTTGGGAGCCCCGAGGGCTCGGGTAAATTTTGGGTGGGTTCCGGGGTGTTTAGAGTTGAAAATTCAGTGCTGGTGCGATGGATTTTCCGCACCTGCGAAAGCGCAGCCCTCGAGCAGTGTTTAAGTTAGATGTTCATCCGATTCTTCTTCATTTTCTTCACCAAAATAGGAGACCAAGGGTGATTTTCTCTAGAGAGTTTCTTCCCAAATCGTAGGTAAGTAACACCTAACTAGTTTCTTTCCACTTCCTAATGATTTCATCAACTTTTATCAAGAATTCCAGGGTTTTAATGGTAGAAAATTGGGGATTTGGGTAGAGTTAGGGCTTTTTGATTATTTGGGAATTTAACCTCGTTTTGGGGTCGGATTTTGAAACAAGCTATATATTCGGGCTCGTGGGGGAATGGGTGATCCGGTTTTGGTCCGAACCTCGGGTTTGGACCAAGCGGGCCCAGGGTCGAATTTTGGTATTTTTGGAAGAATGATGGAAAATGTATAATTAGGCTTTGGGATTGAGTTATTGAATAATTATTGATGTTATTAAGTCAATTATGTCTAGATATTATCGTTTCGGAGTCGGATTCAAGAGGAAAGGCCATGATTGAGGCTTGACTTGCATTCTTGGAGCTGAGGTAAGTGTTTGGCCTACCTTAGCTTGAGGAAATAGGCATAGTCTTATTTGCTATGTGTATTTCATGTCCAACGTATAGGTGAGGTGACGGGTACCTATATGTTGTGGTCAAGCATGCCCGTGAGTCGAATTTTGATGATTTATTTAATGTTCTTTGATATTCTCTGTGTTGTGAATTATTGGGAACCTTGGAAGTGGTACCTTGAGGTGATTTCATGACGTAGAAAGTTATTGACTATGTGTTCGGTCAAGGGTTTTACTCTTGACATTATACTTCTGAGTGGAATTGATTATAGCTGAGTCCCTTGCCAGGACAATAGAATTTTGTTGATTATTTCTGTACATTTGAAATGTCGTATTGCTGAACTTTCATGTCAATTGTTGCTTTTATATTCATTATGCACGAGGGGACATTCTGTGTCGAGTGGTTATTATTTATGCACGAGGGGACATTCTGTGTCGAGTGATTATTATTTATGCCCGAGGGGACATTCCGTGCCGAGTGACTTTATTATTTATGCACGAGGGGATATTCTGTGCCGTGTGATTTTGAGGCTATGCACGAGGGCTCATGTCGTGCCTTCTCCTGTCTATTTTAATTTTTTCGAGTTTTTACTTCATGTTTTACTTCTACATTCCAGTCAGTACTTAATTCTACTTTTTTAGCAATTGTTGCCCTTTTTTTTCCCAGCATGTTCTTCCCCGTAGCTGTATTTCTTGTTTATTTCCTGCTATATTATTGAACTGCTCAGGTAATATTTGTTGTCGTGTCCCAGCCTCGTCACTACTTCGCCAAGGTTAGGCTCGGCACTTACTCCGTACATGGGGTCGGTTGTATTGATGCTACACTTGCACTTCTTTATGTTGTGCAGATTACGCAGTCGGACGCAGTGGACATCGTTAGGGGGAGTGTCCTTCAGTCCATTTCAGACGACACCGAGGTAGTTCTGCAGGCTTTCGTGGATCTCAAAGTCACGGTCTATCTTTCATTCTGTCATCCATGTGTTTCCAGACAGATATATCATTTTATTTCAAACGATTGTTTTTAGCTAAATCTTAGACTGGTTCGTGAGGTTGTGACTCCATTTCTGGGTTTTGTACTTAAAGGGTTTTCTTCGTTATTAGCTATTGTTATTTAGATCTTATTAATGCTTCCGTACTTTATCTCAATTATCTAGTCAGTGTTTGTTACTTTCACTTGTTAATAAATCAATTCAGTTAACACGTTGGCTTGCCTAGCGGGTGCAATGTTAGGTGCCATCACGGCCTGAAGGTGGGTTTTCGGGCTGTGACATGTTGGTATTATAGCGCTAGGTTGCTTATGTCTTACAACTCACAGACAAACTTGGTAGAGTATGAGGGATCCATACGAAGACGTCTGTACTTATCCCCCAGAGGCTGCAAAGTTAGGAATAACTTCACTTTTCTTCTTTTCTGTCGTGCGATTTACATTCTAAATGCTAATTGAGTTTCGATTCTATTCTCTTGCAAATGGCGTGAACGCGTGCTTCCTCATCTATCGATCAGCAGCCTGATTCTCCTGTTGCAGCAACTACGAGGGGCCGAGGTCGTACTAGAGGCCAAGGCCGAGGCCGTACTAGAGGCCGAGGCAGGGACAGGGCTCAGCCCAGAGCAGCAGCCCCAGTAAAGAACCCACAGGTAGACTTTGCCGGTGAGGTTCCTACTCAGACAGTTCCAGTGGACCAGCTCAGGTCTCAGAGGGGTTCATTGCCACCCCGGTGCTTCAGGACGCTCTAGTCCGCTTAGTGGGACTCATGGAGAGTGTGGCTCAGGTCGGTCTTCTTCCTACTGCACCAGTCGTTTCTCAGGCTAGGGGAGGGACCCAGACTCCTGCTACTCGCACACCAGAGCAGCTAGATCCTCAGTTTCAGACTCTGGCACCTCAGGCGGCCGAAGTAGCTCAGTCGGGCATTGTGACACCGGCAGTTGAGGGAGTAGCTATGTCAGCAGATGCTTTATGGAGATTGGATAGATTCACCAAGTTATTCACTACTAAATTTACTGGTACACCATTAGAGGATCCCCAGGATTATTTGGATAGATGTCATGAGGTTCTTCGGAACATGGGCATAGTAGAGTCCAATGGAGTTGATTTTGCTACTTTTCATCTTTCGGGTTCGGCCAAGACTTGGTGGAGAGACTACTGTTTGACCAGGGCAGCTGGGTCTGCACTATTGACTTGGGCTCAGTTCTCCGAGTTATTCTTGGGGAAGTTCCTTCTAGTTACTCAGAGGGAGGATCTTCGGAGGTAGTTTGAGCGCCTCCAGCAGGGATCTATGTATGTCACTCAGTACGAGACCAGGTTCATCACTCTAGCTAGGCATGCACTTATGACACTTCCCACTGATCGTGAGAGGGTGAGGAGGTTTATTGAGGGTTTAGCTCAGCCCATCAGGCTTCAGATGGCCAAGGAGTCAGGTACTGATATTTCATTCCAGGATGCGGCCAATGTGGCCAGGAGGATTGAGATGATTTTGTCACAGGGTGGTGGTCAGGGGGCTGACAAGAGGCCTTTTCACTTCGGTCGATTCAGTGGAGCCTCATCTGGGGGCAGGGATTCTTTCGGCAGAGGTCATCCTCCCAGACCCTATTAGTCGGCACTTCAGGTAGCTCACAGTGCACCGACAGCTCCTACTAGTGCACCACCAGAACCTATCAGTGAACTGCCGCTTCAGAGCTTCCAGGGTGGTTATCAGGGTCGAGAGGCCCAGTTCCAGAGTCAGCAGCCACAGCAGCAGAGGCCTTGTTATTCTTGCGGTGGGTTGGGGCATATTTTTAGGTTTTTCCCCCGAGGTTCTGGTGGGTCTCAGTATCAGGGTTCCCATGCCATGGTTCCCACATCAGGCGCACCCCCACCCTCTTAGCTAGCTAGGGGTGGCGGTCGTGGTACCAGAGGTGGAGGTCAGACTCATAGAGGTGGAGGACATGCCACGAGAGGTAGAGGTCAGGCCGTAGTAGGTCGACCCAGTGATGTTCAGGTTGGAGGGTCTCAGCCCCGGTGCTATACTTTTCCTGCCAGGCCTGATGCTTAGGCTTCTGATGCAGTTATTACAGGTATGATTTCAGTTTGCAGCCGAGAGACTTCGGTGTTATTTGATCCGGGCTCTACATTCTCCTATGTGTCTTTATATTTTGCCCCTTATTTGAGTATTCCACGTGATTCCTTGAGTACTGTTGTGCATGTTTCTACACCAATGGCTGATTCTATAGTGGTAGATCGAGTCTACCGTGCTTTCTTAGTAGTTATTGGTGGTCTGGAGACTCAGGTTGATCTTTTGCTTCTTGATATGGTTGACTTTGATGTTATATTGGCGATGGATTGGTTATCCCCCTATTATGCTATTCTGGACTGTCATGCCAAGACAGTAACCTTGGCCTTGCCAGGGGTACCTCGTTTGGAGTGGAGAGGGACTCCTAGTCATTCTTCTGGTAGAGTTATTTCTTATATGAAGGCTCGGCGCATGGTCGAGAAGGGTTGTTTGGCCTATCTGGCCTATGTTCGTGATTCTAGCGCCGAGGTTCCTTCCCTGGAGTTTGTGCCCGTGGTTCGTGAGTTTCTAGAGGTATTCCCTGCTGACCTGCCGGGTATGCCACCCGACAGGGATATTGATTTTTGTATTGAGNTGTTCGTGATTCTAGCGCCGAGGTTCCTTCCCTGGAGTTTGTGCCCGTGGTTCGTGAGTTTCTAGAGGTATTCCCTGCTGACCTGCCGGGTATGCCACCCGACAGGGATATTGATTTTTTTATTGAGGTAGCTTAGGGCACCCAGCCTATTTCTACTCTACCGTATCGTATGGCCCCACTAGAGTTGAAGGATCAGTTGTGGGACTTGTTGGATAAAGGCCTTATTAGGCCCAGTGTTTCTCCGTGGGGTGCCCCAATGTTGTTTGTCAAGAAGAAATATGGCTCGATGAGGATGTGCATTGACTACCAGCAGTTGAACAAGGTTACTATTAAGAATAAGTACCCATTTCCGAGGATTGATGATTTACTCGACCAGCTTCAGGGTGCTTCTGTGTTTCCCAATATTGACTTGAGATCTAGTTACCATTAGCTGAGGATTAGGGCGCCTGTTGTCCCTAAGACAGCCTTTCATACTCGGTATGGGCATTATGAGTTCTTGGTGATGTCATTTGGGCTGACAAATGGCCCCGCTGCTTTTATGGAGTTGATGAACCGAGTGTTCAGGCCTTATTTGTACTCGTTCATTATAGTTTTCATTGATGATATATTGATATACTCTCGCAGCCGAGAGGAGCATGAGCAGCACCTTAGAGTCGTCCTCCAGACTCTGAGGGATAGTCAGTTGTATGCCAAATTCTCCAAGTGTGAGTTTTGGTTGAGTTCGGTTGCATTTCTAAGCCATGTGGTATCGTCAGAGGGTGTTCAGGTGGATCCCAAGAAAATTCAGCAGTCAGAGATTGGCCTAGACCCACCTCAACTACCGAGATCTTGAGTTTCTTGGGCTTAGCAGGTTTTTATCGCCGGTTTGTGGAGGGTTTTTCATCCATTGCAGCCCCGATAACCAGGTTGACTCAGAAGAGTGCTCAGTTCAGGTGGTATGATGAGTGTGAGGCGAGATTTCAGAAGCTCAAGACAACCTTGACCACGGACCTGTGTTAGTGTTGCCCACAGGATCAGGACCGTATACCATGTATTCTGATGCTTCACGGGTTGGGCTTGGTGCAGTGTTGATGCAGGATGGCAAGGTTATAGCCTATGCTTCTCGTCAGTTGAAGATTCATGAGAAGAACTGTCCAGTTCATGATTTGGAGCTTGCAGCTATCGTTCATACGTTGAAGATTTGGAGGCACTATCTGTATGGGGTGCCATGTGAGGTGTTCACGGACCATAAGAGCTTGCAGTATCATTTCAGACAGAAGGAGTTGAACATGAGGCAGAGGAGATAGTTAGAGTTGCTGAAGGATTATGATATTACCATTCTTTATCATCCGGGAAAGGCCAATGTGGTGGCCGATGCTTTGAGCTGGAAATCAGTCAGTATGGGCAGTCTAGCTTAATTAGCAGTCGGAGAGCGACCTCTTGTGTTGGATGTTCAGGCTTTAGCCAACCGATTTGTGAGGTTGGAGGTTTCTGAGAATGGTAGTGTGTTGGCCCATTGTGGCCTGTTCTTCGTTGTATGATCGTATTCGGGCCAGGAAGTATGATGATCGTTATCTATGTACTCTTAGAGATACAATTCGGCACGGAGGTGCCAAGAAGGTCACAGTGGATGATGAGGGAGTTTTGAGTTGATTCTTCAGGAGGCCCATAGTTCCCGGGATTCCATCCATCCGGGCGCCGCAAAGATGTACCAGGACTTGCGGAAGCACTATTGGTGGCGGAGGATGAAGAAGGATATTGTAGCTTATGTAGCTCGGTGCCTGAACTGTCAGCAGGTTAAGTATGAGCACCAGAGACCCGGCGGTTTGATGCAGCAGATTCAGCTTCCCGAGTGGAAGTGGGAGCATATCACCATGGACTTTGTAGTTGGACTCCCACGGACTCATAGGATGTTGGATGCAGTATGGGTTGTTGCGGATAGGCTCAGTGCACTTCATCCTAGTATCAGTTTCGTATTCAGCAGAGAAGTTGGCAAACATCTATATGAGAGAGATTGTTAGATTGCATGGTGTGCCCATATCCATTATATAAGACCGAGGTACTCAGTTTACCTTCCATTTTTGGAGAGTGTTTCAGCGAGAGTTGGGCACACAGATTGATTTGAGCATAGCATTTCATCCTCAGACGGACCGAGCGTACTATTCAGATTTTGGAGGATATGTTGCGAGCTTGTGTCATTGACTTTTGTGGCTCATGGGACCAGTTCTTGACTTTATCTGCGTTTTCCTACAACAACAGCTATCAGTCGAGCATTCAGATGGCTCCGTATGAGGCGTTGTATGGTAGGCGGTGTCGGTCTCCAGTTGGATGGTTTGAACCAGGAGAGGATAGATTGTTGGGTTCTGAGTTAGTCCAGGATGCCTTGGACAAGGTGAAAATCATTCAGGATAGACTTCGTACAGCTCAGTCCAGGCAGAAGAGTTATGCGGATTGCAGAGTTTGAGATTTGGCATTTATGATAGGATACCGGGTATTTCTTCGGGTGTCGCCCATGAAGGGCGTGATAAGATTTGAAAAGAAGGGCAAGTTGAGCCCTAGGTACATTGGTCCATTTGAGATTCTGGATAAGGTAGGAGAGGTGGCCTACAGACTTGCCTTGCCACCTAGTTTATCAGCCATGCATCCGGTATTCCACGTATCTATGCTCCAGGGGTATATTGCGGATCCATCTCATGTACTTGACTTCAGTGGTGTCCAGTTGGACAAGGATTTTACTTATGAGGAGGAGCCGGTAGCCATATTAGCTCGCCAGGTTCGTCAGTTGAGATCGAAGAGTTATCCTTCGGTTCGTGTTCAGTGGAGAGGTCATCCTATTGAGGCAGCTACCTGGGAGTCTGAGTCCGATATGCGGAGCCGATATCCCCATCTTTTCCCCGCTTCAGGTATTCTTCTATGTCCGATCGAGAACGAACAGTTGTTTTAGAGGTGGAGATTGTGATGACCCAAAAGGTCATCCCGTGTAAGTTTAGCTAAATCTGTGTTCTGAGGCCGTGAAAACCTCCTTTTATCTCACCTTGATGTGCGTGCACAGCCCGAGCGTGTAGTCGGGAAGCCGTTAAGTGGACAATTGATAAAATGATGATTTTGTATTAATTATTTGAGTAAAGTTGATTTTGGTAAACATTTTTGGTAAACGGACCCGGACCCGTGATTTGACGGTCCCGGAGGGTCCGTAGGAAAATATGGGACTTGGGCGTATGCCCGGAATCGAATTCCGTGGTGCCAAGTCCGAGAAATGAATTTTTGAAGAAAATTGTTTTCTGAAAAATATAAAGGTTTTTGAAAATGAGATTTTATGTGAGACCTGTGATACCAGGCCTGTATTATGGTTCCGGAGCCCGAAACAAGTTTAATATGTTTATATGTGTTATCTGTGAAATTTGGTGGGAAACGGATGTAGTTTGACGTGATTCGGATAGAAAATGGAAAATTTAAAAGTTTTGGATGTTTAAAGGAATTTCATTGATTTTGAGGTTTAACTCGATGTTCATGATGTTATTTTTAGTGTTTTGGTTACTTGAATAAGTCTATACGATGTTTTTGAGGTTGTGTGCATAATCGGTTGGTTGGGAGCCCCGAGGGCTCGGATAAGTTTCGGGTGGGTTCCGGGGTGTTTAAAGTTGAAAATTCAGTGCTGGTGCACATGTTCTGGTGCGCCCGCACCTACGAGCCTTGGGCCACAGGTGCGAGACCGCAGGTGCGGATAAGCAGCCGCAGGTGCGGTCCAGCCCAAGCAACCCATTTCCGCAGGTGCGACCCTCAGTGGCTTAGCCCATTTCCGCAGGTGCGATGGATTTTCCGCACCTGCGAAAGCGCAGGTGCGACCCATACACCGTAGGTGCGATGGTCGGGCACTGTTTAAGTTAGATGTTCATCCGATTCTTCTTCATTTTCTTCACCAAAATAGGAGACCAAGGGCGATTTTCTCTAGAGAGTTTCTTCCCAAACTGTAGGTAAGTAACCCTTAACTAGTTTCTTTCAACTTCCTAATGATTTCATCAACTTTTATCAAGAATTCCAGGGGTTTTAATGGTAGAAAATTGGGGATCTGGGTAGAGTTAGGGCTTTTTGATATTTGGGAGTTTGACCTCGTTTTGGGGTCGGATTTCGAAACAAATTAAATATTCAGGCTCGTAGGGGAATGGGTGATCGGGTTTTGGTTCGAACCTCGGGTTTTGGTCCGAACCTCGGGTTTGGACCAAGCGGGCCCGGGGTCGAATTTTGGTATTTTTGGAAGAATGATGGGAAATGTATAATTAGGCTTTGGCATTGAGTTATTGAATAATTATTGATGTTATTAAGTCAATTATGTCTAGATATTATCGTTTCGGAGTCGGATTCAAGAGGAAAGGCTGTGATTGAGGCTTGACTTGCATTCTTGGAGCCGAGGTAAGTGTTTGGCATACCTTAGCTTGAGGGAATAGGCATAGAGTCTTATTTGCTATGTGTATTTCATGTCCAACGTATAGGTGAGGTGACAGGTACCTATATGTTGTGGTCAAGCATGCCCTTGAGTCGAATTTTTATGAGTTATTTAATATTTTTTTATATTCTCTGTGCAGTGAATTATTGAGAACCTTGGAAGTGGTACCTTGAGGTGATTTCATGATGTAGAAAGCTATTGACTATGTGTTCGGTCGAGGGTTTTACTGTTGACATTATACTTCTAAGTGGAATTGGTTATAGCTGAGTTCCTTGTCGGGACAATAGAATTTTGTTGATTATTTCTGTACATTTGAAATGTCGTATTGATAAACTTTAATGTGAATTGTTGCTTTTATATTCATTATGCACGAGGGGACATTCCGTGCCGAGTGATTATTATTTATGCACGAGGGGACATTCCGTGCCGAGTGACTTTATTATTTATGCATGAGGGGACATTCCCTGTCGTGTGATTTTGAGGCTATGCACGAGGGATCATGTCGTGCCTTCTCCTATCTATTTTACTTGTTTCGAGTTGTTACTTCCTGTTTTACTTCTACATTCCAGTAAGTACTTAATTCTACTATTTTAGCAATTGTTGCCCTTTTTTTCCCAGCATATTCTTCCCCGTAGCTGTATTTCTTGTTTATTTCCTGCTATATTATTGAACTGCTCAGGTAATATTTGTTGTCGTGTCCCAGCCTCGTCACTACTTCGCCGAGGTCAGGCTCCGCACTTACTCAGTACATGGGGTCGGTTGTATTGATGCTACACTTGCACTTCTTTATGTTGTGCAGATTACGCAGTCGGACGCAGTGGACATCGTTAGGGGGAGTGTCCTTCAGTCCATTTCAGACGACACCGAGGTAGTTCTGCAGGCATTCGTGGATCTCGGCATCACTGTCTATCTTTCATTCTGTCATCCATATGTTTCCAGACAGATATATCATTTTATTTCAAACTGTTGTTCTTAGCTAAATCTTAGACTAGTTCGTGAGGTTGTGACTCCATTTATGGGTTTTTTACTTAAAGGGTTTTCTTCGTTATTAGCTATTGTTATTTAGATTTTGTTCATGCTTCCGCACTTTATCTCAATTATCTAGTCAGTGTTTGTTACTTTCACTTGTTAATAAATCAATTCAGTTAACACGTTGGCTTGCCTAGTGGGTGCAACGTTAGGTGCCATCACGGCCTGAAGGTGGGATTTCGGGTCGTGACAATTAGTATACAAGATTGGGATGCGAAAGATCAAGGATGTTGATGCTCTCATCAGATGGAGTACTTAATACGCATTTTACTCTTTTTTCTTTACAAGGTTTTGTCCCACTGGATTTTTCTTGCAAGGCTTTTAACAAGGCAACAAAAGGCGTGTTTCTAAACATGTGTACTCTTTTTGCTTCTCTAGAATTTCTTTCCCGCTGGATTTTATTTTAGTTAAGGTTTTAACGAGGCACATTATTTATTGAATGGACATTCAAGGGAGAGTGTTATAAATAGAATTGTATTTAAGGTTAATGTCTATATTTTAGAGAGATTTTAGAAATTATTACTTGGTGGCTAAGTCACTCTTTCCATATTAATATAGGGTTTATATTCCATTGTAAATCATCCCAAATCAATAAGAATTATCTCTCTACTTTTCTATGCAATACTCTTCTTCTTATTTTTATAGTTTTATTTCAAAATCTAATTTCTTTCATTATTTTTGTATTTTAATTATTATTCACGTAAAGATTCTACGCATCTCCATTAAATTAATGGTATGTTGGATCAACCTTCTCAAAAGCCAAAAATATTTTTTTTTCTTTTTTAAAAAGTAGTTTTTCTTGTTTGACCAAGCTTTTAGAAGGAAAAAAAATATTTTTGAGTAAAAGCAAAAGCTACTTTGAGAAGCTAAAAGCAGCTTCTCCTCAAAGCAAAAGCAGATGATTTTTAAAATTTTTAAATACCCTTAACAAAAATTTATATATACTAAAATTACCATACTTACTTTAACGAAATATTTAGCTATTCTAAACATAATTCTCCTAATGTATAAGTATTATTTTTTAGGATAAATTTCTTATATATGTTGAATTTTGAGTGAATACTTTATATTTTTTTGAATGATGTTTTGAAATATTTAAATAATTGAAAGAGTAAGCTATTTTAATATTTTACTTAATAAACATAAAAAAAATTAATTATATTCTTTCATAATAAATATTTAGAATTATTTATCTAATTTAATAATATTAAGTAAATTTTTTGATGTTCTTATTCGTAATTTGGCACTTAAAATGTCTTTTTGAAAAGTTTGGCCAAATATAAATCGTTGATCAAAAATATTTTTAAAATTTATTAGTGATAAACAAACTTATTTTCTCGTTAATATTTTTTTCAAAAAGTATTTTTTAAGATAAGCTGATTTTAAAAGCTTGACTGTCAAACACACTAATCAGACACATCGAAAAAAAGTTATTTATTGATATAAGTCAACGAAAAAAAACTTAATGCTATAGTATATTGTCTTTGTGTCATAATTTATGGCATACTTTCTTTTTAATCAATTTTTAAAAAATAATACTTATTTAATAATAATTTAATTTTAAATTTTTGTTTTGTTTTTAATGTAATAATTTATTAGATAAATATTTGTAGCTATAGAAATATTTATGGTTAAATTTATACAGTAATATTTTTTTTAAAATTTGGTTTCTTGTCTATATGGGTAAAAAATCAGATTGAGGATCAAGTCGAGTAGAAAAGGACGATGAGAGCAACTCGCAAATTGTTATGAGTGGCGTGGTCGTGGTCGACCAGTAATCTCATAAGTCGAACAACTGAGCAGTCAGTCATGGTAGAGGTCGAGCACTGAAACTAGAAGTAACGGCTAGTTTACATCGGGATCCTCAGAGTGAATATTCTACCGAATATCCTCTTTGTTTGTACTTTTAGGGTTCTTTGGGAATATCCCATATAAATAGGAAGAAAGAATAGGAAAAAAGGCATGTAATATTCCATATGATAAGAATACTTGTAAAAGGATGAGGTTTAAAAGAAATTACAAAGAACTACTTTTCACAAAGATTCAACCATTATGTGAACTATCTTATTGTCATTTTCATCAGATCCAAGAAAGTGCACAATATTCTATCTTACTCGTGTCATTCATCATTGTCAGAGGAAGTAATCCTTCACCCTCTCCAATATTGGGTGAATATTCCCCTCTATTTACATTTATTGCCATTTAATGTTATTTATTGCTTTCACCCTTTACATATTAATACATCTGATCACATTTATTATCCGCATCTTCATCTAAATATACTGTTATTTCATTGTTTGTCTCAGATCTAGAGTTATTAGCTCTAACTAGGATTAATCCACCTTAATAACTCATTAATTAGTTTAACCAAGGATTAATATATTTTTTGGTCAAACCATTTGAAGTCGTCTGTGGAGATTTCCTAGTCAATGTTTTAGTTTCTTCTAAATCTAAGAAAAACAAACAATACAACACCAAAATATTGTCTTTTTCCGCGTGCATAAGCTAACATGGCAGGTAATGGAGAGGAAAGAATGAAAGCAGTGGCCGGCCTTACTGCCAACCTCCTAGACACCATCAATGAGGTCATTGGGACAGACGAGGTGACCATGACACCAACCTCTTCCCCTAGACGGAGTGGTTCTCCCCTCCCTCACGGCAACGTTACGACTTCACAAGGAAAGGGGGCCTCTACGTCCACACCAGCAGTGAAAAAGTTATTGGAAGCGTGGTTAACAAGCATGCTGATAAGTGTACTCGATAAACCCGCCCCAAGGATGGGCAGGGAAGACACGAGAGGCTGCATCGCACCAACAACAGATGAGAAGCATAATCCTCCTTCCGTAACAGGTATCACTCAACATGTTAATGATGCAGGTAATGACACCCTGACAGCCATTTTGAGGAAGATGGAGGAGATGGAGAACGAGAACAAAATGCTTCGCAACCAAATGAAAGAACACCAAGAAAGGGTGGACAAATACCGGGAGTTCCTAAGATTTTGCCAAAACGGGACGCCGGCCGGTTCGTGGAGAAACCATACAGTGACAAGGCCGCACAACATGCCATACCAAAAACCTTCAAAATGCGGCCATACCTGAAGATATATGACGGTATGATGGACCCTGAGGATCATGTGACCCACTATGTCACTGCAGTGAAAGGCAACGACCACGGCAAATAACAAGTGTCGTCCATATTGCTGAAAAATTTTGGTGAAACCCTAATCGGGGGAGCGCTAACGTGGTACTCACAATTACCTGCGGTCCATAGAAAAATTTGAGGAAATGGCCGACAAGTTCATCACCGCCCATGTTGGGACTAAGAAAGCAGAGGCAAGGGTAAACGACATATTCGCCATTAAAAACTCAGAGGCTTCCTCACCCGATTCAACCGTGTGAGAATGACTCTTCCAAATGTATCAGAGGGAATGGTGGTAGCAGCTTTCCAAAATGGGCTAAACAGGAGCGGTTCGCGGGCAACAAGAAAATTGTTAAGAAGACTCATGAAATACCCCCTACCACTTGGGACGAGATACATAATGCTTATTGTGCCGAGGTAAGAGCTGACGAGGACTACCTCAACGGACCAACCCAACGGTTGACCTCGGTCCAAATGAAGTCGAGGAAAGACAGCAGAAATGATAACATAAGGGACTGTTTAACCAAAGAATTAGACCCTTTGACTAAAGCTTATTTTTAAGATGAATACGGGTTACTGATAATCAAGGTAATGGAGAAAAATGAATAATAGACAATATTGCATAAATATAGAAAATCGAAGTTGATTGTATTCGAGAATAAGATGCCTTTACAAGCTATATTCCCCTCCCTTATATAGGAGATTCTTGTAACATACGACCCTTGCTATGGTTACTCATTAATGACTAATTATGACATTAATGAGGCGTTACAAAGGATAACGGTAATTGGGGTTCGTTTACATAACGTTCGAGTAATCAATTGTGGGTCCTTGAATCTGCCCGTAGCTTTGTCTGGATTCATTCTGACCGTGCCTCTCTCCCGTTTTGATCAAGTTGAGTTTCTCGTGGCTGATAAGTTCGTGGGTTTACTGAACCGTGCCTCTTTGTACTGTACCTCTTCAACGAATCACATCTAGCTGTCGCATTTTCCTGTGTCCACGTGACTGGCTGAGTTGTCAAAAGCTGGCTTACGTGTGAAACTCTTTTTTACCAATACATATAGTCCCCCCACTTACCATATATTTAACGATTAATATTTGGTAAGTGGATATTCATTTATGGCGGGAATATTTTGCTGCCGCTTTTCCTTGAATCATTGTATCCTTCTCTGCACCATAGGCGTCGTTTGTCACTTCCATTTAATGCTCATACCACGTGTCCTTTTCGGATTGGTTCTGCATTTACTCGGCACCTTTTAGGGCTTTTTGCGGTTGTGCCAGTCCCGAAGTGACATCTTCAATTATGACAGATTTTTTTGCGGTTGGTACCTGCAGTATGTTGTTGTACCCACTGTTGGTTTAGTGGGTGAAGAAAATCTTTCCTTCCCTGAGAAGTGGAATTGCGCACGTGAGTATGATTTAGCTCACATTTACCTTTTCTTGTTTTGACTTGAGATGTTTTATTAACATCATATCTGTTTTTTCTTCTCTCAGCAATCATGAATACCATTAAGAATGTCTCTGGTATTCATGATTGGGTAGAAAATTATTGTATGTTGTTCCTTCAGAAGAAAGATCTTGGAAGTACCTCGCTGGGAGGTATGGCTGGCAATTAAAGACCCACAGTAAGTGAAGCTTTTGTTCTTGCTTCTTTCCTTACTCGAGTCTCTCTTCTTTTTTTTGTCGTTTAAATTTTTTCCCTTTTAATAGGGTTCTCTGCTCGTGGGGTGTCTGCTTCATCTATCCCCAAGATGTCCTTGGCTCAGTCCCAGGAAATTATTGTTGGTTCATCTTCCTCGAAGAGGAAGATTAGTGAGTCTCGTTCTGTAGAAGAAGAAGAAGAAGAAGAAGAAGAAGAAGAAGAAGAAGAAGAAGAAGAAGAAGAAGAAGAAGAAGAAGAAGAAGAGGGTGCTTTAGTGCACATGCCACGGAGAAGGCGAATGGTTTTAGATGATGAGCTTACAGCCTTAACCTTGCCTTCTGTGTCTGTGATTGAGCCCCCTGTCCTTGATGATGTTTCACATTCCCCTATTCATGAGGGTGTTGATCTTCCTCCTAACGACGTCTCTTTGGCTGCTGTCTTTCCTGCTTCTTTGAGAGAAGTTGTTTCATCTGTTCCTTTGGCTATTTCAACTTCTGTTGTTGCTTTGCCCGTAACTTCTTCAACTCTTGAACTCTCTGTGCCTACTACTTTGCCCATGGCTTCTCCATCTCCTCAATCTTCCATGCCTGTTGTTGTTCCATCTCTGCCTGCTTTCATGCCTTCCGTTAGGGAAGTAGGGTATTTCAGCAGAGAGATGCGGTAGGTGGTGATAGAGGTTCCAGCTGAGGGGAATCTTTTCAAGAAAATGGGTGAGCCCGAAGTGGCTCAAGACTTTGATAGGTCCCTCTGAGAAAGCAAAGCTATCCAGCCACGGTGCTCTTACATGGGCCAATGAGGTCGTGCATACTTCTTTGAAGGTATGATGCAAGTTATCCTCTTTCACTCTCGTATATGAAATTTACCATATCTGACTGGTTTATTTCTTGTAGATTAACCTTATAGGCATGGAGCTTATGAAGAGGATTTCAAACACGGACCAAGAGATAAGAGAGTTGCAGGCCGATGTTGATAATTGGAGAGCACAGTATGATAGCCTAAGGATTGACATGGATTCTTTAGAAGAGGAAAGGAGTACCTTAAAGCGGTAGATGAGACTCATGGCAGCATAATTGGTAGTGGAGAGAGCTTCTTGCAGTCAGGCTGATAAAGATAAGAGTGTTCTGGAGTCTTCGTTCGCAGAGCAGTTGTCCTGTGCCTCAGAGGAGATTAGAGACTTGAAGAACTTGTTGGGGCAGAAGGAGGAATAGTCACGCGAGCTCGTACTCAAGAAGATCTTCGTAAGGCTTTAGACAAAGCTCAAACTTTAGAGGAGTCGATTGTTCCATTAAGGGACGCCCATAAAGCTGCAGAAGCGGAGAAGAATGGATTGAGAGTTGAGCTTCAAGTATGGGCAAAGGATTATGAAGATTTGGAAGAGGTGGCTGCTGTCGATGTGAGCTGGCGGTATATGAATTCTCACCTTGACACATTGATGGAAATGAGTCAAGAGGGTTTTGACATTAGTGCTGAAATAGCCAAAACTAAGGAAGCCATGGAGAAGGCTCAAAAAGGTCATAACCTCTCTTCACCTGATGGTGAGATTCCAGCCGCTCATGCCTCTTCATCCCCAGTTGCTCCCGCTCCTTCT
The DNA here is from genome assembly GCA_005239525.1 of Nicotiana knightiana. Classification (NCBI taxonomy): domain Eukaryota; kingdom Viridiplantae; phylum Streptophyta; class Magnoliopsida; order Solanales; family Solanaceae; genus Nicotiana; species Nicotiana knightiana. Next base: position 97,721 of record ML425447.1, read on the forward strand.
GCCACTGAAGTCAACCCCTCTCTTGAAAAGATTTTGTTGGTTTCCCTATTTTTTCTTTGTATCAATTGGTGGTTACCCCCAGTCCCATCGGGGGTATATTTGGATTTCCTTAAAGTCCCCAAAGGACAACTTAGAGGCACCACAATGTATATAAAAAATTTATACAGCTAAGTATAAGTTAATACTTAGTTTTGTCGTTTTAATATATAAATGTTAGTTCGACTTTTGTTGAGTTTCTGTTTCACTCTTTAAGTCTTNCGTAACTTCTTCAACTCTTGAACTCTCTGTGCCTACTACTTTGCCCATGGCTTCTCCATCTCCTCAATCTTCCATGCCTGTTGTTGTTCCATCTCTGCCTGCTTTCATGCCTTCCGTTAGGGAAGTAGGGTATTTCAGCAGAGAGATGCGGTAGGTGGTGATAGAGGTTCCAGCTGAGGGGAATCTTTTCAAGAAAATGGGTGAGCCCGAAGTGGCTCAAGACTTTGATAGGTCCCTCTGAGAAAGCAAAGCTATCCAGCCACGGTGCTCTTACATGGGCCAATGA
>ML425447.1:100921-138920 GCA_005239525.1 Nicotiana knightiana
CTTTTAGCTAGGGGTCCTCTGAACATCTTGCGATAAAGTGAGTTGCGAATAAGGTAGTACCGTGCAGCTTTGCGGCAAAGTGCTTGAGCTGCTTTCCTGTCTTCAGGTACGGTGTCATTCTGCACAAAATTAAGAATTTCGTTTCTCCAGTCCCAGGTTAGGTTGTTGACAGTTACCTCATTCCTGTCCTGGTCTATTATTGAATGAAATAATTGAACGACGATTATATTGTCTTTGTTCGTTACTTCCGTGACTGCTGCGAGGTTAGCTAGTGCATCTTCTTCTGCATTTTCCTCTCTAGGTATTTGTATTACCTTCCATGTTTTGAATTGTCTCACGATCTCTCGTNCAGTAAGTCCCCCTGTTGGTAATGAAGAAAGTTTTTTCCTCGTCTGAGGGATTCATTTTAATCTGATTATAAACAGAATATGCATCTAAGAAACTCAATAATTCATGACCTTTTGTGGTATCAATCATTTGATATATATGTGGCAATGGGAATGAATCTTTGGGGCAAGCTTTATTCAAGTCAGTATAATCTACGCATATTCTCCACTTGCATTCTTTTTAGGTACTACCAAGGTGTATGCTAGCCAATTAGGGTACGTTACCTCTCGTATCGGACCAATCTTCAAGAGTTTTTGTACCTCTTCGTCGATCACTTGGTTCCTGAATGGTCCTTGCTTTCTTTTCTTCTGCTTAACAGGTACGAAGGATAGATCTTCATTTAGTTTATGAGTCATCACTTCTGGTGGGATGCCTGTCATATCTGAGTGGGACCANGCTCAGGCTTTTGTTCAGATAACGGAACAGCTACGAGCTCCTCCATAATTTTTTTGATGTGCTCATCCTCCTTCGGTTCACGAATGACGTCCGGTCTGGAATCTGTATCCGTGTGGTATACCTTCCGTGTTAACTTGATTTTCCTTCTCGTAAGTATTTTCTTTCGCACCTATTTCAGCAATAATACTTTCCGTACCTATTTGGGTAGTAATTTCTTCCATGCCTGTTTGGGCTGTATTGCCTGCTTGAGAGATTCCCTTATCTCGTAATTCTTCCACCTCTAATTTTTTGTTGTAGTGTACCACAGAGTTTATATTTCTTGCAGTCTGCTGATCTCCTTTGATTTGTTGAATCCCCCATTCAGAGGGGAATTTAAATACCTGATGCAACGTGGAGGGGATCGCTTTCATGTCGTGGATCCATGGCCTTCCACTGATCACGTTATAAGCCATGTCAGTATCGATGACTTGGAACCTAGCACTTTTGATCACCCCCTCAGCATAAGTGCTAAGCTCAATTTCTCCTTTTGTTATAACCATAGAGTTATCAAACCCTGATATGGCTTGTGCTTTTAGGATTACTTGATTCCCCAGTAGCATTTCTTCCACGACTCTTAGCAAAATGATATTGACTGAACTGCCTGGATCAATCAACACTCTTTTTTACGTTAGTGTCATGAATAAGTAAAGATATTACCAGAGCATCGTTGTGCAGAAGCATTACTCCGCTGATATCTGCATCATCGAAGGTTATATCATCTTCTTCCATATTTTCACGAGCCTGTTTCCCATGTATAATTGTGAACTTTGTGGTTGTTTTGCAAATCACTCCATTTACTTATTCACCCCCGTGTATTACATTGACGGTTCATTTTGGAGAAGGAGGCTTTGGAGGCTCCTGCTTGTTCCTCATATATGCCTGTTTACCTTTATCACTAAATAATTTTGTTAAATAGCCTTGTTTTAATAAATTTTCTACTTCACCTTGTAAAAATCTGCAATCCGCAGTTTTGTTCCCATGATCGTTGTGAAATTCACACCAGTGATCTGGGTTTCTTCTACTTGGATTTGACCGCATCTCTTTGGGCCACTTAACCTTTTCTCCCATGTTCCTCAATATTGAGACAAGTTTAGTAGTACTTACACTAAAGGTATGATCCCTAATTCGTGGGTTTACTGAACCGTGCCTCTTTGTACCGTACCTCTTCAAAGAATCACATTTAGCTGTTGCGTTTTCCTGTGTCCACGTGACTGGATGAGGTGTCAAAAGTTGGCTTACGTGTGAAACTCTTTTTTACCAATACAGGGACCATACAGGTCGCCCTAACCATGAAAGACACCAGCCATATGTCAGAACTGCCGTCATACCACTCCCTCCCCCCTCCCATCATGGTGATGGTCCATCCAGGCCACAGACAGGGACTCACCGAAACGAAAGAGGTATGCCTCCATTTCTATCCGCTCACAATATTTGTGTTTCTCCCTAAAAAATAGTCTACACTCTAGAGAAGCTTGGTCCAAAGGTAAAATGGCCACAAAAGATGAAGTCTGACCCAAACTCCAGAAAATCGAATGTGCTCTATGAATTCCACAAGGAACGAGGTCACAAGACCGAATACTGCATCGCTTTACGGCAAGAGGTCGTGAACATGCTCCACCAAGGGCATTTTAAGAGAACTGATGAGCGACCGAGGAAGGGCAAACTTTGCTCGAGGATACGAACAGAATCAAGGCCCGCTGAAGCCACCCTTCCCAGCCTGCATTATCCAAATGATCATCGGAGGAGGAGACGATACATCGATCACCAACGTGAAGTTCACAACCACCCATAAGCTAAAACGACCAATCACCCATGAACGTGTAACGACTCGGTCGGTCGTTTTGAGAGTTTTAGCCCATATCCCCTATTAACTGCTTCCCGTATCTATTCTGCTATTGTGACTTACTAGGAGGTTTCGTTGTGGTTTTTGGAGTGTTATTTTGGTATTTGGATTGTAATCGGAACTATGTGAAGACAACTTCGGAATGGAGTTCTATCTGTTTTGTTAGCTCCGTTAGGTGATTTTTTGGACTTAGGAGCGTGTGCGGATGGTGTTTTGGAGGTCTGTAGCTTATTTAAGCTTGAAATGGTGAAAGTCAAAGTTTTGGAGATTTTGACCGGTAGTGAAATTTTTGATATCGGGGTCGGAGTCACGACCCGATTTCCCCTCCGTTGTGTATCGTGATGGCGACTAGGTAAGCCTAACATCTACGGAATGACAACAACAATAAATAACATCTAATTAACTTTAAAATGAAATTCTTTATACAGTTTACAATTTCCCCAAAACTGGTAGTACAAGTCATAAGCTCTATAGAGTTTGTTATAACTTCTAAATACAACTGTTTGAAAATAAGTAAAAATAGTGTGAAACACAAAATAGGAAGGTGACTCTGAAGCATGTGAACGCAGCGACAGGTTTACCTTGAGTCTCCACACACCAATCCGCACTGCTAGCTAATGATCAATCAGCTACACAATACCGGATCTGCAAAACAATGTGCAGAAATGTAGTATGAGTACACCACCACGGTACCCAACAAGTATCAAGACTAACCTCAGTGGAGTAGTGACGAGGAACAGTGAAGACACCTATTGGACTAAACAACCTGAGCGAGTATAATTATAGGAACAATAGATTATAATATCTATATGAAGACTACGCAGTATGGCTAACAATACAGTAATTGCAATAAGAAAGGAAGACAATAAGTATCAGCGGAATTACCCAAATAACGACATGGGAGAATGAACGTAAAACAAATCAAAATCCAAAATCATAGATACAGAAAAGACAAGTAATAACTCAAAAACAACGACCATTTTCACATTAGGCTTTAGTCAATAAACTCCACGAGGTACCGAACCTCGGACTAATCACAACTCACGGGTCCCAATACCTGAACCATAACGTTTGGCGTCCTGTGACCTCATCTCAGCTAATAACTGCACGGACGACTCACGTGCCAAATAAAATCATTCTCACATAGAAGGCAATTAAACTAGGGTACGCATCTATTCTCAACAATACCAGGGAAACCCCTTAACCAATAAGAATGTTTAACTATTTGTATGCTTGTGCAAGTGTCCTAACGTAGTTCAACCAGCTAATAAGCATAAGAAAAAGGAACAGACAACACGTAGAATGTTTCCTCAACACTTTCACAAGGTAAAGCTCACACAGATAAGTGTAACAATACAAAAATATCAACAACAAGAATTCCCCCAGGCCAACACAAGTCATCACAAATCAATCCCTGACACAACCACCTTGTCTCGCCACGTGTGCAATAGTAAAGTAAATGCCCGCCGTGTCTCGCCACATGTGCATAGTAATGTTCCCACCTTGCCTCGCCACATGCGCAACCCATATATATATATATATATATATATATATATATATATCCCGCCTTGTCATGCCGCATGTGAAAATATCAATAGTAACCACAGCACGGCAGAAACCTCGTGCAACCCCATATCAACAATCGCATGACAGAAACCTTTGCGTCACAATAACCACAACCCCACGGCAGAAACCTCGTGTATCACCACAACAAGTAAAAAAGCAACAATGAAAATAATACAAAGTACGGTAAATAAATCACTCAAGAACCTTGGATCACAAGAAAGGTAAAAACTAGTTCACAAGGAATAATCTCAATAAGGAATACTAGGCATGATAAGTTCAGCTCAACAAGGAAGAAAATAACATGTAACAATAGTTCCACAATGTACGGTTCAACAACAAGAAACTAACACGAGTCCAATAATTCCAAATAAGGGTGAGTCCACTAAGGCATAGGATATCTACGCTTCTTTTAAATTTGGACATTTACGGGAGGGATACAACCAATTCAAATAAAGGTAGGCAGCGAGAAGATCACCATAACCTGAATTAAGGGAGAATATTTACAAAAGGAACAACTACAATCTTCAAATAGAGTTAAGCAGTTAGGGAAAAGATAACATGGCAATGGAAGAGATAACAGTTTCAATTTAAGGCACATATGAATCAAGTAAAAAGTAAGAGTAAATCATTAATCGACTTATTCTAATTAAGCAGGTAAAGATGAAACTAGTAACTAGTAATTAAGGAACGTAATCGTAAGAAGAACAACTGCATATTCCATGAATACAAGGACCTAGGAACTCTAAGAGGCCAATTTCCACAATTAAGTCCGAGCATGTACTCGTCACCACGCCTACAAAGACTACAATCAACATAGAGGACTCAAATCCGAAGGGGTAGTTCCCCCACACAAGGTTAGGCAAGATACTTACAGGCCAGCCTCCGTAGAAGCGAGCGAGCTCCCAGGCCTTCATGACCACAGAAGCAGCCAGGCTCACGCATGAGCGGAGCCACACTTGCACTCCAAAGTGCCGCAGATCCGAAACACCATAAACAGACCTGCTCAAAACTATGAAAAACATCTGAAACTCGTCCGGAACACGCCCGGGGCCTCCGGGACCCTGTCCAGGCATATCAATAAGTTCTATAACCTAACACGGGCTTGCTCGAGGCCTCAAATCACATCAAACAACGACAAAACTATGAATCGCACCACGAATTGAACTATGAACTTCCAAATCTTCCAACTTCTAAAACTCCTGCTGAAACCTATCAAACCAACCCGGAATGACATCAAATTTTGCAGACAACTCCCACATAACATAAAGGAGTTGTTCCAACTCTTAGTATCGTATTCTGACCCCGATATCACCAAAGTCAACTATTGGTCAAACCTCTCCACTTTCCAAACTTCAACTTTCGCCTAAATGCTTCAAATCACCCTACAGACCTCCATAACCAAATTCGAATGCACGCCTAAGTCCAAAATCACCATACGAAGCTGCTCAAGATCAAATTCTGCCAAACAGAACTTAAATTCTCAAAACGACCGACCGGGTCATTACATTCTCCCCCTCTTAAAACAAACGTTCATCCTCGAACGTGCCGAGAATTGCCTCGAAGTGTTCAAATCACTGAATGCACACTTGCAACATACAACCGCAGGTGATACCATGTCACCCCGATCCACATGCTTGACGACACCATCTCAACTGTACTTTACTCTTTCTACAAAAACCGGTAAGCCTCAAAGTCAAAATTCTCACCTTCCATTCATTTCCAAAAGACCTGATTCTAAATCCATACTCGGTATCAGTCTCTACCAGCTGCAACAACTCATGCCTACACCCACAAGGTACGACCACACAATATAACACACCACACATAGCCCCATAATAACACTTCTGATCATAACAGCTACCCGTAATCCAAAACTAGCACCGGCAATTAGCCTCATATCTGATAGGAACCCATTTCAGATATACACAACACTGATGATGATGCAAGAACAACAAAGACCTCATAACTATGCACCCTAATAAACAAGTCACATCTAACACCACCGGGAACACACCCCGCAAGCTAAAACTCAAGAAGCATAGAACGAAAATGACTGAATATGTAAAGAGAAACACATAAGAGAAATATCAAACAAGCCCGACAGGAACAACTCTTTATCAGTAACATACTAAGAATCAATTTAAACAGGAAAAATCAAAGTACATGAACAATCATAAGTATCTCATCCTCGTATAAAATCACAGGAAATCGCGAGGGTCTCACCCTCAAATCTAAATCACAGGTCGAATATTCATCATATCAATTGAAATATTCCATAACTCAGTTCGTCCAATAAAATCACAACACTTACTGGACTCTCACCCAGGTAGAGTACCAATTCACAAATCGTAACCAAGAATACACAAAAATCACATCAAAACCTACCATATTGAACAACAGGAACTCCCATCTAGTATCAAAACTCTCAATGATGAATAAAACAAAGGATAGACACGGCTACCACTCATAGAATCTCCCAACAGGAAAAACACATAAACAAAGTGCAAATCATGAAACTCACCCATGAATGAAATCAAAAACATACATGTATGACATCATCTGGCACAATGGTCTCCAGTCGGTCGAGGAGGCGACTTGGGAGACTGAGCAGGATATGTGCATCCATTATCCTCATCTTTTCATAGCTTCAGGTATGTCTCTAAACTCGTTCGAGGACGAATGATTGTTTTAAGAGGTGGAGGATGTAACGATCCGGCCGGTCGTTTTGAGAGTATTAGCCCTGATCACCTATTAACTACTTTCCCCATATCTATTTCTACTATTGTGACTTGTTGGGAGGCTTCATTTTAGTTTTTGGAGTGTTTTGGGACACTAAGTCCCTTAACGGAAGCTTAAGCCTTAGGATTTGGACCGTAGTCGGAACTGTATGAAGACGACTCCGGAATAGAGTTCCATCAGTTTTGTTAGTTTTTTTAGGTGATTTTGGACTTAAGAGCGTGTCCGGATGGTGTTTTGGAGGTCCACAGCTCATTTATGCTTGAAATAGCGAAAGTCGAAGTTTTGGAGATTTTGACCAGTAGTGGAATTTTTTCCGATTCTGTAAGTTGGAATAGGTTCGTAGAGTTGAATATGACCCGTTTGCAAAATTTGGGGTCAAAAGGACGTGGTTTGATAGGTTTCGGCATCGGTTGTTGAATTTGAAAGTTTCAAGTTCTTTGAGTTTGAATTGGAGGATGATTCATGATTCTAGCGTTGTTTGATGTTGTTTGAGAGCTCGACTAAGTTTGTATGGTATTTTAGGATTGGTTGGTATGTTTGATTGAGGTCCCGAAGGCCTCGGGTGTGTTTCGAATGCTTAACGAATTGAGTTTGGGACTTATGCAATTGTTGAAGCTGATGTACATGGTATAATCGCACTTGCGCACTTTGGGCCGCAGGTGCAGAGCCGCGGAAGCGCCCATGGAGTCGCGGAATCGCCCATGGAGCCGCAGAAGCAGTTTTTGCCTTGTCCAGTAGGGCCGCAGGTGCGGCGATTACTGCGTAGAAGCGGATACGCAGAAGCGCTAGAAGACCACAGGATCGAGCTCCCAGGTGCATCCCAATGCTCGCAGATGCGGTCCCAGCCTATTTAAGTTGTCTTCGCACCTGCAATGGATTTCCACATGTGCGGGAGCACAAATGTAGTTGAAGGCTCGCATAAGCGAGATCTCTGGCAGAAAAAAAGGCTAAATACGATGGATTTTTGGACTTGACAGCTCAAGATTAGGCGATTTTTTGAGAGATTTTCAGAGGATGCTTTGAGGTAATGATTCCTAACTCGTTTTTGGTTGTATTCCATTAACTATAGTTGATTTCTTCATTAATTAAGAAAATTGGGTGAGAAATTTGGGGAAGAAGGGTAGAAGTTCTTCAACTAAGTTTTTAAGATTTGATTGGGATTTTGATATCGGATATGGATAATTTTGGTACGAGTGAACTCGTGAGTGAATGGGTGTTCATATTTGGTGACTTTTACTCGATTTCGAGACGTGGGCCCGAGGAGGCTTTTTAGGGAGATTTCCAATTTCTTGCTTTAGCTTTGATTTCACTAGCTAGATTAGTTCCTTGTAGTTATATTTATGATATGTAATTGATTTTGGCTAGATTTGGGCCATTCAGAGTCGAATTTTCATGGAAAGAGAATTGTTACGGATTGATTGTGTTACATCTCGCGTTTCTCGTACGTTAAAGTTTCGTCTTCAGTTAATTTACATAGACTCGGGGATGAGATTATCTTGAGGTTAGTATATTTATGCTATTTATAACAAGCAATAAGTAAGTTCCATGAAGGAAAGGGTACACGAATTAAAGAAAATGAGTTTCGTTGAAGGTTGTAAAATTTGGATAAAATACGGTCCGAGCTAATACCCGATACTTATGGACTAGTATCATATGAACACGATAGTATGATATATAAGGTGTATTAAAAATGAGTAGTATTTTAAGTAAGTTGAGATAATATTTAATTATGTGGGTAATTGGTTAATTATTAGGTAATGGGATATTACCTAATTAATTAGGGACATATGTGATAATGACTAAATGTGGCATCCCCTCCATTTAAAATAAGTGACTAATGATCTTAATTGAAAGGTGGAATCATAAGTGAGTATGTGTAAGTCATGTAGTATTTTGCTCCATTGGACTTAAAGAAACAAAGTAAGAGATCTTATAACATTGTTCCTAACTAAACCATTTCAAACAGACGTCCCTCAATCTAGCAAGTTTCTGTAAGAAATCTTATACCATATTCCTAATTCAAACATTCAAACAGACGCTATAATATAGCAAGTTTCAACAAAATTTCTTGCAACAAAACAATTCCAACGAGAATTATTAAAATCATAGGAACATAAAATTTTGCGGTTCTAAAGGAGTACGATGTAACCTTTTCCAAGAATATCATACCGATTTTTCCCTACTCCAGGTATGTTAAGGCTAAGCACTTTCTTCATTTTGGCATGATCTCGTAATTACACAAGTTTGATAATGAGGCATAAAAAAAATTCATATCCCGAAATTTACGTATATTTTTCTAGTCTTGTAAGTTACAATATTCTCCTTATCGGGACTTTATATGCAATTGAGTATTTCCTTTTTTTTCATTCATGAGAGTAGAGAATCTATATATACAATATTACAGTATTTTCATTACCATCGAGCTATAATCGATAGGCAGGCCCCTATTGGGCAACCTCTGATAAGATGCTAAGTTATATACCGAGCCCACTGTGGCCGAGCGCCTATGAGCGAGCCCAGTTGGCCGAGATATAGAGCCTAGTAAGGCCGAGCGCCTATGAGCGAGTCTACTACGGCGGGCAGTTATAAACATATACCGGGCCTTATAAGGCCAGACAACTATTTTACTTACTATATTGAGAGAATAGAGTCAGTATCAGCAGATGAGCATATGTTCAGATTATCTTTGACCCCCAGTTGCTTTCAGTTATTATATTATCAGTTCAGTTTCAATTGTTAGTATATTGCCTTACATACTCAGTGCATTATTTCATATTGGCGTCCCTTTCTGGGGTGCTGCATTTCATGCGTGCAGGTTCAGACAGAAAGACATGTAGACCTCCTCAGTAGGTGTTGCCCGAGCTCAGCTTTATCGGTAAGCTCCCCGTCCTTCGAAGTTGTCGAGTCTAGAAGTTTTGTGTACATCTTGTTTATATATGTAGATAGGTTATGGGTAGGTCAGGGCCCTACTCCCATCACAGTATATCTATCAATAGAGGATTGTAGATATATCTTGTCAGTTAGTGCAGTATGTTGGGCTTGTAGGCCATGTACGTATATTTTGTTGGCTTGTCAGTTATAGTAGTTATGACGGCCTTGCAGGCCCAACTTTATATTAACATTTAGTAAGCGTTAGTCTCTATTTAGTTTTATATTTTGCTTCGCAAATTGTCTTGCAGTGTGGCCCTGGCCAAAGTATGACATTATATGTCCACAATTTCTGAGTCGCAAGTTGGTACGCAAGGATAGATGAGGCACCGGGTGCCGGTCTCGCCCCCAGGCCCGGGGCGTGACAGATTGAGCTTGGTTCGAGGTAAATGGCTCGCCTAACCTTGTGTGGGTGAACTCCCTTAGAATTTGGTACTGTTTTGATATGCGAGCGTCGTGTACGTGAGGTGACGAATACGTACACGGGCTAATTATTGTAAAAACCCCGATTTCTGCCAAGTAATAACCTGTTTTGCTTCTTATTTGAGTCATATTAGCATGTGTAGTATCCTGTTAGATTAGAATAGCATATCTACTTGCCTTACTTATTTATTTGAACTCCGTGCAGCATGTTTAGTGAATTTTCTTGCTTTTCCTCGACTTGTACTTAGTCTAAATTGTAGGATTTCGTGTTGTAGCTATTGGATTCGATTGTTTGAACTGTGCATTTACTTTTGGGACCACGGAACGGTATTCTGGGAGATCCCCTACATATTTACTTAGGGACTACGGAACGGTATTCCGGGAGATCCCCATGTCCTGCACATTTACATTTGGGACTACGAGACGGTATCTCGGGAGAACCCCTGTTGTTGTCTCTTTGTACTGAGTTGTTACTTCTCTATGATTTCATTCTTGTTAGATTTATGTCTTTATTTTATTGTGATATTTCATTCTGCCTTGTTTATATATATACTAGTAGCGCCCTGACCTGACCTCGTCACTACTCGACCGAGGTTAGGCTTGGCACTTACTGGAACCTGTTGTGGTGTACTCACGCCCTTTCCTGCACATGTTTTTCATGTGCAGATCTAGGTTCTTCCTACCAGCCTCGTCCTTAGTTGCAGTCGCTGCTGTTTTCAGAGACTTCAAGGTACATCTGCTCGCGCCCGCAGATCCTCGGAGTCCCCCTCTATCCCTCTATGTTGATTCTTCTCTTATTTCAATAGACACTGATGTATAGAACAGTTATAACTTCGTAGAAACTTGTAACTTACGGTGTTCCGGTTCTTGAGAGTGTTATGTATATTTTGAGAGTTGACTATTGTATATGCCGAGCGGCATCTCATCTTCTTATTTAAAATATGTGCTGCTGTTAGTTGTTAAATTTCATGTTTTTCATTTCATTTCCGCAAAGTGTTAGGCTTACCTAGTCGTGGAGACTAGGCGCCGTCATGACAATTCACAGAGGGAGAATTTGGGTCGTGATAGAACGGTATGACGATCTCGAAGAAAGTATCATCTTCGACGAGTCGGATACCCACAGTTTGACCTTTCCTCATTCTGATGCTCTTGTTATTACTTTATGCATTTTAGATACCGATGTAAAACGCATTATGGTCAACGACGGAAGCGGTGTGTGCATTATCCACCCTCGAGTTCACATACAAATGAGGCTCAAATATAGGATAGTGCCACGCTGCATCACACTGACAAGTTTTAACAATGCAGGTGAGCGGACGTCCGGGGAAATCACGCTGCCCATCCTGGCCGGTTGTATCACCTTGGAAACTACATTCCACATTATGGATCAAGACACGGCGTACAACGCCATCATAGAACGGCCTTGGATACACGCCATGAGGGCCATCCCCTCCAACTTATATCAGGTCGTCAAGTTTCCCACCCTGTGGGGAGTATTCAGCATCTGTGGCGAGCAACGCATGGCCCAAGAATTCTACCGCATCTCCCAAGACTGCATACACTCAACAATTGAAGGGCAAAGGTATAGAAGCATAACAATTAACAAGGTCGAGGTTGAATGGTGGCGAAGGGAAAGATGTCATCAAGGACCCCAAAGTCGTGGAGGCCACGAGGTCAACTATGGAGGACCTCGACCCCGTCCAACTCGACAAAAATGACCACAGCAAAAGGCCTGTATTGGCCACAAACTCCAAGAACCAGGTAAATTTCATCAATTCTTAGCTAACAATGCAGATTTGTTTGCTTTTTCTCATGCAGATATGTCGGGCATTCCGAAGGAGATAGCGACGCATAAATTGAATGTCGACCTATTCTACCCCTAGTGAGGAAGGTTAGAAGAAAATTCAATGCCGCAATAAATGATGTTGTCCGTGAAGAAGTGGAAAAGTTGCTTGAAAATGGCTCTATCAGAGAGTCAAAATATCCCCAATGGGTCGCCAACATGGTCATGGTAAAAAAAAATGGGAAATCGCGTATGTGCGTAGACTTCATAAATCTGAACAAAGCATGCCCAAAAGACTCATTCCCGTTGCCCCATATCGACCAGCTCATCGATACAACAGCCAGGCACGAGCTATTAAGTTTCCTAGACGCCTACTCGGGTTATAACAAGATCCTCATGGAGGAAGAAGACCAGGAAAAAATAACTTTCATCACCCACCAAGGGACGTACTGCTACAGGGTTATGCCGTTCGGGTTAAAAATAGGGGCGACATATCAGAAGCTGGTGACCAAAATGTTCAAAGATCAGCTCGGTAAAACCATGGAAGTATATATAGACGACATGCCAGTCAAGTCAAAAAGAAAGGAAGACCACATCGACTACTTGAGGGAAGCCTTCGACATACTCAGGCGGTACAACATGAAATTGAACCCCGAGAAATGCGCCTTCGACGTAACTTCGGAAATGTTCCTCGATTTCTTAGTATCGCAATGAGGCATCGAGGTCAACCCCGATCAAATCAAGGCTATAGAGGGAATACCATAGAACTTGACCAGCAAGAAGCAGGTGTAGAAACTGACCGGCCGTATAGTCGCCCTGTCAAGATTCATCTCATGGTCTTCTGATAGGTGCCACAAATTTTTTGGCGTACTCAAAAAAGACAACGGACTCCAATGGAATTCCGAGTGCGTCGACGCCATAAAGGAACTAAAGGCATACCTGTCTTCACCCCCGTTGCTTGCGAAACCCGGAGAATGTCTCCTCATCTACTTGGCCGTGTCCGATGTTGCGGTAAGTGCAGTCCTGGTCTGAGAAAATAAAGGTACACAATCTCCAATTTACTATATTATCAAAACTTTGCTCGACGTTGAAACGAGGTATCCCCACCTCGAGAAGCTAGCCCTAGCCTTGGTCGTAGCTTCACAAAAGCTTAGACCTTATTTCCAGTGCCACCCCATCTCAGTGGTCACTACCTTTCCTCTTAGGAGTATCCTGCATAAACCCGAGTTGTCGGGTAAGTTGGCTAAATGGGTCATAGAATTGAGCGGGCACGATATAAACTATAAGTCGCGAACGTCGATAAAGTCTCAAGTACTTTCTGACCTCGTCGCCAACTTCAGTGCAAAAATAATGCCCGAAGTCAAAAAGGAAGCCGCCAGTGCTTCCCTTAAAATACACGACTTATGGATTCTGTACACCGATGACGCCTCTAACACGTCAAGATCTGGACTAGGACTCGTACTTGAGGTCCCAACAGGCGAAATAGATCCCCAGTCCATATGGTGCCCCGATATGACTAACAATAAGGCCGAGTATGAGTCCGTGATTGCAGGGTTAAAAATGGCACTCAAGTACGGGGCACGACAAATAGTCCTATGATGCGACTCACAACTCGTCGTCAATCAAGTCACAAGGACTTTCCAAATCGAGGAACAAAGGCTACAAAAATACCATGCCGAGATCTGCAAATTGTTACCCGAGTTCGAGAATGCTAGCTCAACCAAATACCTCGAGCGCAGAACATCAAAGTGGATGCTCTCGCCAATCTGGCGGCGGCCACTAAAAGCATAACCGGAGAAGGGAATATGGTTACTCTCCTCCACTCGTCAATCAACCAAATCGAGGTACGCATCATTAACCTAACTTGGGACTGGCGCAATTGTATCGTCGCATACTTGCAGGACAATGTACTTCCAAACGACAAAACAGAAGCCAGAAAACTTCGAATGCAAGCATCCAGGTATAGCGACATCAATAACGACCTGTACAAAAGGACGTATGGCGGCACCCTAGCAAAATTCTCAGGGCCGAACCAGACACGGCGCGTCCTAGAAGAGGTCTACGAAGGTCATTGTGGGGCTCACATCGGAAACCGAGCCCTAGTCAGATGCCTCGTCCGAGCAGGCTACGACCACAATGAAAAAGGAAGTCGCTGACTTCGTTAAAAAATGTGAACCATGCCAAAAATACGCCCACATGATCCACCAAGCGAGCGAGCACCTTCACTCAGTCACCTCGCCCTGGCCCTTCATCAAATGGGGAATGGATATCGTCGCCCCCCTCCCGACATGATAAGGTAATATGCAATTTCTTTTAGTTTTAATTGACTATTTTTCTAAGCGGTGGAAGCAGGTGTGCTCGCTCAAATATGCGAGCAAGAAGTGATCGCCTTTATATGGAGGAACATTGTATGCTGCTTCGGTATCCCCAAAGAAATCAGATGCGACAACGGACCTCAATTCATGGGAAAGAAGGTCGTCGAGTTCTTTGAAAAATGGCACATCAAAAGAATACTCTCCACGCCATATCACCCCACAAGCAATGGGCAAGCGGAATCCTCCAACAAGTCTATATTGAATATCATGAAGAATAAGCTCGAGAACGCCAAGGGACTGTGGCTGGAGTTGCTGCCAGAAGTGCTATGAGCATACCGCACTACTCCAAAGACAAGAACATGAGAAATGCCATACTCAATAGTCTACAGGTCTAGCGCAGTGAGACTGGTCGAGGTCGGAGAACCAAGTTTAAGGTATTCAAATGAGAGCGGGCCAATCAACGACGAAAGCAGAAGGCAAAACCTCGATGAGGCAGAAGAACGAAGAGACATGGCCTACATAAGAATAGTAGCCCAAAAACAACAGGCAGAGTGGTACTATGACAAAAAAACCAAGTTCAGACCACTCAAGGTCGAGGACTATGTACTCAAAGCCAAAACACAAGTGAGCAAGGACCACGGGAAGGAAAATTAGGGACCAATTGGGATAGCCCGTACAAAATCACGGCAGCAACAAGAAAAGTGTCGTTCCAACTAGAAACAATGGAAGGAAAATTACTACCAAACAATTGGAAAGTCACCCATATTAAATACTTCAACTTCTAAGGACATATGTTCTCCGAGCTGTACTATTTTTCCCTCACCTGAGTTTTGTCCCAATTGGGTTCTCTCGGGGAGGTTTTTAACGAGGCGACGAAGAGGGAATCTCGAAGTTAAGTACAAGTTCATCGCTCGACCTCTCAAATACTTCTCCAGGTCGACCAATGAAGGGACTAGATATGGGTTCAATGCTTGGACTGGAACACCAGTCTGGAAAACAAGAACATGTAAATTTCTCCAACGTATGTATATGCAACGCAAAGTATGTAAACACACGATGTTCACCAGTCTCCACCAAGTTTAAACACCACACCAATCCAGGAACTCACATTCGAACTCATTCGAATTAAAACAAGTAACATTCGACCTCGCTCGAATTAACTCACATTCGACCTCGTTCGAATTAAAAACGAGTAACATTCGACCTAGTTCAAATTAAAAACGAGTAACATTCAACCTTGCTCAAATCAACTCACATTCGACCTCGTTCGAATTAAAAAATGAGTAACATTCGACCTCGTCGAATCAACTCATATTCGACCTTGTTCGAATTAAATACGAGTAACATTCGATCTCGCTCGAATCAACTCATATTCGACCTCGTTCGAATTAAATACGAGTAACATTAGACCTCGCTCCAATCAACTCACATTCGACCTCGTTCGAATTAAAAATGAGTAACATTCGACCACGTTCGAATTAAAAATGTGTAACATTCAACCTCGATCGAATCAACTCACATTCGACCTCGTTCGAATTAAAAACGAGTTATATTCGACCTCGCTCGAATTACCACACATCGACCTCGTTCGAATCAGTAAAGAATTATATTCTACCTCGCTCGAATTCAACCTGACTTAAGTTAGATTTACATGTGAACTTCATTTGAGTTAACTACAGTGACATGGGACTTCGCCAAGGTACAGTCAAAGATATACTCGACCATACCCGAGACAGCACACACCGACACAATTCTTCTAAAAGAATCATTTGAAGAAAAAGGTTCAAAGAAAAATAAAAGATCCAATAACGTACAACAAAAGGTTATGTTCATTCCATTCCAAAGAGAAAGTAGTATCTTACAAAGGGCCAAAAAGACGTCCGCACAAAAAAGAAGAAGACAAAAACTAAGTACAAAGTACTACTCCATGTCGTCCCCACCTTCATAGCCATCGCCCTCTCCACCATCTGGGAACTCGTCATCATACCAAGCATCCTGCTCAATCCTGTCCAGTTCGTCCTCGCCAGTATCCTCTCTCGGTGTAGCAGGGTCAAAACCACAGGGAACTCGAGCTTCATGCGCCTTAGCACGAGCACCCTCAAACTCAAGCTCAGTAACCCTCTTAGCCACCATCAAATCCCTAAAGATGTACATTCTCTTGAAGATATCCCTCCTCCTCTCCTCTCGACGGGAACATTCGATCTCCAAGATGAGGGTCTAGCAAAAAGGAAATCAAGAGAACGGAGGTAGTGAAAACAAAGGAGAAAATGATAAGAGGCAAAGAACGGAAACCATAATACTTACCCGCAGAGCCATCCCTGATATGGCCAACGATAGGGCGTCGTCGTCCGATGTCTGCAACGTCCTCTCCTCGGCACGAGAACACATCGGACCCAAGTCAGGGACTACGCTCTCCGTGTACTTCAACAGATCTAGGTGGAGGGGGATGATTATGCTATGGGTGGTGCCCTCCGTCCTCACCACCATCCAGGTAAATCCTTCGTTGTACATCCTGACCTCCTCTAGGTCGATGTCGGAACTAGATTCGTAACCATCTACGACTACGTTCTTCCCCCTCACCACGACAGAAGAAGGGATGTCGGCATGCCCCGACGCCGATGGATCACTTGATGGCACGACCTCAACCTCCTCAACTCGCTCATCTCTCTCCCCAACGACGTTAGGCAAGTCGACAATGTTCACATTTTCTGAAGGGGCTGAATCTCAGTGTCCAAGGACACGCCTACCTCAGACGCAGCCGCGGACTGGTCGGTACCACCCATTGTTAACCCCTCAGTCTCTGCCACCTCACCACAAAAGTCTATCCTCCGCCACTTTATCAACAGAGCTACTTCCTCTTTGCTTGGCGATGACTCATTCACCAAGTGCAAAACAGGAGGAATAGAAACCCCTACTGATGGAGCTGTTGTGCGGTTGCTAGGTTTATGAGTAGCCGGAGTCGGGGAAGGAGCCACAGTCCGAGTAGGCTCGCCTACGGCCCCAGCGAGAAAGGACCCTATGGAAGCACCCGATTGGAAGAACGCGGGGGTAGGGGCTTTCTTCTTCGTTGAAGGCCTCCGACCTCGTACCAAAAAAATTCTGTTTGAACAAAAGAAAAGAAAAAAAGAAATTATGATTAATGTAGAATCAACAACGGCCAAATCGAGGACTCACCAGTTGCAGGAAGCCTACGACCAAATTTCTTGTGGAATAATGACCACTCACGAACCCCCACCGTGCAGGGCAGAATCTGGCTCACCCAGTCTCGAATGTCGACGACCAACGTGGGAGGCTCTCTTTCGGCTGCACAAAAGAAGAAGAAGACCAGTAAGGTCATCGACAAAAAAAAAATGAAACGAGATAAGAGATCGATTGAAAGAGGTACTTATGAGCAAAGTTCCACACTTCGGGGAATCCACTAGGATTCGTCACCACGTGTTCAGTTTTGACGTAAAAGAAGTGAAAGTTGAAACGACGGTTGGCTCTGTCGTCCATCTTCACGACCAATCCTTTGGTCCCGCGATGGCGAAGATGCAACATTGTACCTCTGAGGAAGTTCAGCGCGAAGAGTTGTAGCAGGTGACGAATCAAAACTCCACATTCGTCAGCATTAGAAAAAGTTGGTAATACCCGCAGAATTTCTCCGCCAGTGGAGGAAGAGGAAGAGGAAGAGAGTAGCCTACTCGGAACGGGTACGCGTAAAAGTCGCAATACTTGGGATGATGGACTTGAACCACGTCATTACCGGCCGGAACCAGGTCAATGTGGGCGGGAATATTGTACTTGGTCCTTAGTTCGGCCAAGTCGGCCTCGTCAAGTTCGGAGAGCACGGATTCAGGTTCTTGCACAGCTGATTTTGAGAAATCTGACCTGGCTTTATCATTACGAGGAATAATCTCTTCCACAGTAGGAAAGATGTCATCATCATCAACAACAACAACATCGTCTTCA
Organism: Nicotiana knightiana; assembly: GCA_005239525.1. Classification (NCBI taxonomy): domain Eukaryota; kingdom Viridiplantae; phylum Streptophyta; class Magnoliopsida; order Solanales; family Solanaceae; genus Nicotiana; species Nicotiana knightiana. The sequence goes on from ML425447.1 coordinate 119,292, forward strand.
TGAGAAGGCATCCTCATTGATAACGGCGTTGGTTCAGACGAACGCCAAAAACATGAGAGGTGGTTGCCATCTTTTAATCGCAAGTATCGAGAATATGGTCTCAAAGAGGAGCAGAAATTGCAGAAATCACTCAAACCAGAGATTGCAAAAACTGGAGGCAGGTTAAAACAAAAACGCAGGAAGGAGAAGAAGATAATGAAAAGGGAAAGCTTAGAAAATGGGAGAATGTAAAGTTTGGCTTGAGGAGCTCTCCACCGGTATTTATAAGGGAACATGCATCCGAATCGAGAATTCCAACCGTCAGTTGCACGGGAATCGAAATAGCAGAGGCACGGGAAATGATGCAGCACATTGGAAAGATGCGTAATGATGATACCTACAGTAATGATGTCACCCTAAGCTGACGTCACAATGAGTTGTGGTTCGTGAAGTGCCACCTTGCCATCTCATGCAAACTCCTTTTCACTCAATCCCTTCTATCTGAATTTTTCGAGCACGATCGGCGATGTTCGCTCAGCGAGGTCAACCAAAGGACGACCTCGCTAAGCGGAGGGACTAACTGTATGGGTCAAAATCATATTGAGGATCAAGTCGAGCAGAAAAAGACGATGAGAGCAACTCGCAAATTGTTATGAGTTGTGTGGTCGTGGTCCATCAGTAATCTCATAAGTCGAACAACTCAGCAGCCAGTCGTGGTAGAGGTCGAGCAGTGGAACTAGAAGTAACGGCTAGTTTACATCGGGATCCTCAGAGAAAATATTCTACTGAATATCCTCTTTGTTTGTACTTTTAGGGTTCTTTGGGAATATCTCATATAAATAGGGAGAAAGAAGAGGAAAAAGACATGTAATATTCCATATGATAAGAACACTTGTAAAAGGATAAGCTCTCAAAGAAAATACAAAGAACTACTTTTCACAAAGATTCAACCTTTTTGTGAACTATTCTATTGTCATTTCCATCAGATCCAAGGAAGTGCATAATATTCTATCTTACTCGTGTCATTCATTATTGTCAGAGGAAGAAATCCTTCACCCTCTCCAATATTGAGTGAATCTTCCCCTCTATTTACATTTATTGCAATTCAATATTATTTATTGATTGCACCCTTTACATATTAATATATCTGATCAAATATATTATCCGCATCTTCATCTAAATATAATGTTATTTCGTTGTTTGTCTTAGATCTAGAGTTGTTAACTTTAACTATGATTGATTTGTTTTAATAACTCATTAATTAATTTAACCAAAGACTAATATATTTTTTTGGTCAAACATTATCAAATAACACGAGACAAAGGGAGTGATATGTTGCATATGTAAACCAAAAGATGTTGATCCTAACAATTTCAGGGGCGTGAGAGTTTTTGTGGCTCCCCACGCTTCTTTCCCTTTTCTAATGTCTGGATACTTGTTGCACTTTAGACACCTGGCTATTCGTGGAAGGCTTTAATATATCTGGGCTTTTACCTAAATAACCCTCTCCAAACCCAAAAAAAAAGAAACTTGTGGCCACAAATTTTCAGATTATTATATTACCGTCTCAACACTTGTGGCCACATAAATTTTGGTCAACATCCCATCCCCAACTCTTCCCTTCACTGTCTCTATCAATTTGTCTGGCTTTCACTTTCTTGCACTAAATATGTTTTTAAAAAAAAAAAAAAAAAAAAAAAAAAAAAAAAAAAAAAAAAAATACACGTGGCATGGTGATTGAACGAGAGGCGGCGAGTGGCGTTGACGTGGCGAAAAGTGCAAAGAAAAAGTTCACCTGAGAGGAGATAATAAAGTAGTACAGCTCATCAATCATCTCATCCTCAGCACCTTCATTCACACCCACAAAAATAAAACATCCACTCTAATTTCTTTTATTTCATTCATTCATGATCCATAACTCTTGGCTTTCCTCTTTCCTCTTTCCTCTTTCAGACTTGTATTATTTGAAAAGGCTGGAGATATTTTAGCTTTCTTTCTTAGTCACACAATAAATATCATAATATTTAAAGTTATCCCTAAAAATAAAATACTATTGAAAGCGTACTATGACTACTATTTAATTATTTAGCTGGATATTTTTATGTCCTTTCTTGAGAGTGAAAGGGTTTTGCTGAAGGATGTGGTTGAGATTTGTACTCGCCCTTATGTTGGCCCGTCTTCTTTTATTTTCCTTTTTTTCTCTTTTCATTTTAAACCCCTTATCATGATGTAGAAAGTTAATCTGCCTTCTCATAATGAAAATTACTTTTTACCAACTCAATTAAGATATCAATTGATCACCTTATCATGTGACATCGACTAGTATTAGACCGTTAAATACTCCTACGCCTTGTTTAGTTTTAAGATGTCTGTATTTTATAATATTAGGAATAGTTTGAATCACATTGAGATTTATGTATGTTATCTACCTTATATTTTAAGGTTACTTTCGCAGCTTAAACTAGTAATACGATGATAGTTTTTACTATTATATCAAGACTCTCAATTAATTTTACATTATATATGTAAAGTTCTATATTTACCCACACACAAATATGATAAAAACACGGTTTAACCATTCTGTGTTTATTAAGATTTAATACAAGCAATTCTATTTTACAAATACTTATATCTTGTTTTTAAATAAAAGAAAGACTCAACATGGTGTTCTTTTGGATATTATTAGATACGTAACAATATAAACTTTCCTAAATAAAAGAATCATTTAAACATGCTTTTAGAAAAGCTTCATAACAAATACTACTCCTTTGGAAGCAGTTCGGATAATATCTTCTCAAACTAAAATTTTCATCATTTAGAAAAAGTGATGAGGGTGTCAAACTCGTTACCCCACCATACAGAAAAAGCAAAAAAGGTTCGTCCACAAAAGTTTGACACGTGGAGGGCAAAAGAGGGAAGTACAAGGTTCTAATTCGGTACGCCCGAGTATGAAACATGAATTTGTCTAGCACTTTTGTCAAAATCTTGGCTTAAAATAAAACACGATATTTTAAGAAAACAGAAAAAGAAGAAAAAGACGAGGTAATGAGGTCAAATTGCCACGTTTCATAGGCTGTTTTTGAACGTGAGCCACAAGATTTCAATGGATTTCTCGATCGTTCTATCGAAATTCCAAAAACCTCCCCAAAGAAAACGAAATTATGATTTAACCCCATGACGTGGCAGCTCCTCGCTTCTTCTTTTCTCTTCTTTTGAACCCCAAAAAACTGAAATTGTTTTCATTTCCATTTTCTCTCAGCCTTCTAGTTCTCCTCCTTCCTCTTCCACTTCCCTTTTTCTTTTAATGTATTTTTCAGTTCTGTAATTGAAGTTTACAGCTGATATTTTTGGAACTGAAGAGATTTGGTTGGCTAAACTGTGTGCTATTTGCTGAGTGGTAAAAATTGATTTGCTGAGTGATAATTTTGGCTCAAGAATTAAGCAACAGCCCCCGAGGAATATTGATTGTTTTTGCTGTAATGACTGTACGTGTATACTTCTTCCCTTTTTAGATGATATTTTTTTTGTATGATTTTTTTAGATGCGTCTTGCTCTCAATGGTTAAATTTGTTTGTTCCACAGATTGTAGTTAGGCTTTATCTTTTTGTTCATATTGGCTTTGATGGATTTGGAAATTTTTATTTTTTCTACTGTATGACCAACGGTAAAAATTTACCCTGCAGGTTTACACCAAAACCAAATCATGTTAATTTATCATGGTTCAGTAGTAAATTGAGGTGAGAATTTGGATTAATTAACTACTCCTCCGCACCATAAAAAGTGATTTTCAAATATTTGGAACTCCAATTAGAGAACCATTTTAATAACATCAATTAAGGGGGTTATTTGACTAATTTACCTTTTATCTCTTCTCAATATTAATTTAGAAGTATTAAGAGATTTTTTAGGAATTTGTTGAGCTTATTTATTAGACAAGTGTAAATTTTGGAAAAAGTCAATTAATACCTTAATTTATTTATTTTTTAAAAAATCACCTGTTTTTGGCCAAATTTGGAAGGCTAGAAAATCATTTACTGTGCAGTACTGTTTAGTCATAACATATGAGATGAGAGACATGTTATGTATTTACTGGATTGATGTAATATTCCCCCCTTCCTTTACTTGGTTAGAAGGTGGAAAAGTAGCGAGTATTAGCATGAGAAAAAATAATATGCAATAAATAAATTTCTAATTCATAGATGTAAGTTTCCAAGTTGTATATGTGTGGCCATTTATTGTTATTAAAATGAGCGAGGTTCAGAATTATGATTGAACTGCATGTCTTAAGAGTGTGACTGAAGTACACAACGAAAAATAATTGCAGGCCTTAAGAGTTATTACTTGTTATATCTCATGTATTTACTTGAATTTGGGGTTCTGTTTTGGTTGAAAGAACTGATTCTGGAAATGTTTATGGAAATCAATTATGCAGGTTTGTGTGTGCTAGGAATAATAGGGTGAAAACGGTCAAAATATCAAGATGGAACTGAATAGCATCTAAGTGTTTGTTAGAGTCACCTGTTCTTTTACTTTTTATCCATAGGGAAGTCTTTTTTCCTTCTACTACAGATGAATAAGATTATTTGTCAACTAATTGCAGTATGGTTTTGTCCTGATTTGTTGCAATCAACCAGAAGATATCTTAAAATGTGAAAAATTCAATAGTCATTATCATCTAATTGGTATTTTGAAAATGTTCATCCTTAATGTAATATTAGTAGTCATGCTTGCTTGAATTGAAATGTTGTCGATAGACATTTCTGGAGTTATATCTGTAGAAGAGCTGTTGATTGATATCTTTTGCCATTGTGAAATATAGGATCAAAGCAAGTCTGACACGATCCTTCCCAGCAGGAGTAGGACTTCACTTGATGTTGGAGCTCCTGCAGATGAATATGCTCCTAAGGTTCGTCGCTCCCCACATTGACTAAGTTAACACTTTCTTTACTTAAAGCCAATTTCTGAATGCCTATTTTCACTCAAACAGATAAGAAAACCATACACCATTTCAAAACAAAGGGAGAGGTGGTCAGATGAAGAGCATAGAAAGTTCCTTGAAGCTTTAAAGTTGCATGGCAGGGCATGGCGACGTATAGAAGGTAAAAAACGAACAAATCCAATGGATTACTTGAGGTATCTTTCTGCCGTCATTCAATATTAAAAGAGGTCTTGTTTAATTCTCAGAGCATGTGGGCACCAAAACTGCAGTTCAGATCAGAAGCCATGCTCAGAAGTTTTTCTCAAAGGTTTGCTGCTCCTATATCCCATAATGTCTATATGCCTTTTGAAGTAAGTCATATTGTTTATGACTAAAGGCGTGCAGTGATTATTAAGAGCCAAATCTGTTTTGTATTGGCTATTGATGTTGAATGTTCTCTTCTGGCCAGGTTGTTCGTGAATCCAATAATGGTGATGTAAGCTCTGTGAAATCCATTGAGATCCCTCCTCCTCGGCCTAAAAGAAAGCCAATGCACCCTTATCCACGTAAATTGGCAATTCCAATTAAAAGTGGAACCCTAGCTCCAGAAAAATCGAAGAGGTCTGGATCACCAAATCTCTGTCTCTCGGAAACAGAGAATCAGTCTCCTACATCTGTGTTGTCAGCCTTTGGTTCAGATGCATTTGGCACGGTAGATTCCAGTATGCCAAGTGAAAGCCCATCACCTGTTTCATCAGCTGTTTCTGAGAATTGTGGTGATCTTGTACTCTCCGAACAATCAGTTGTCAATCTAGAGAAGAGAAGATTTTCACCTGCCCAGGCATATGCTAGTTCAAATCCAGACAACCAGGCCTGCGTGGTACTTACGACAACTCTTTTGTTTCCATACTACTACATATGATTTCTCATTTGACACCAACTAATTGTGATTTTCGTATTTGATTTGTACATCCAGAAACTGGAGTTGTTTCCGGAAGACAATGATTTTGTGAAAGAAGGCTCAGTTGAGGCATCGTCCACTCATAGTCTTAAGCTATTTGGTAAAACCGTATTTGTTATTGATTCTTGTGTACTTTCCTCTCCAACGTCTGGCCAAATATTGTTGGCAGATGTCAATGATGAACCAGCATCACGAACGTTGTATCAGAGCTCCTTCCCTATGAAATTTTCACCCTCGGATTCAGAATGTGCCCCAAGTACTGTAACTATGTATCACGTGCCAGCAGCAAATGGAAGTCCAAGGCCTAACAAAAGTGTGTCTTGCCATCTGTTGTCGTGGGGATCATCATACGAATCTGCTGCATTTTCTTGCACTCAGGTGCATAACCCAATTCCAATGAAGGGGCGTGCACTCTTCGTTGACAAAGATTCGGAAGATAAGGGAACTCAAAAGGAAGGGTCTTCCACTGGGTCCAACAGTGAATCAGTAAGTACAGAGTTGAGTGTAGACAGGAGAGTGGGAATTGAAGCTCAGAGTAGCCGAAATCAAGAGGCAGGGAGGGAATTATTCTCCGTTAGAGCTAGCGTACCCTCTTTGTTTGAGCGAAAAGAAAATTCCGCGAAGCGTGTGAAGGGTTTTGTTCCTTATAAGAGATGTTTAGCTGAAAGGGGCATCAGTTCCTCAACATTAACGGGAGAAGAAAGAGAAGAGAAGCGAACCCGGTTATGCTTGTAGTTACTTTCTTAGTCTGTTTGTGTAGGTTAACACATCCCTTTTGGTTCTGATTAGATAGCTTATAATATTATAATATCAAATATCAGTTGCCGGATAACTGGACGAAGAGAAGCAACACCATGGCAGCAAAGGCGGCTCTTCCCTCTAGCTTTGCTGAATGGCAGAAGCAGTCTTCCTAATTTTTTCATTCTCAATTCTTCAAATGTATGTTGATAAAACTATTTCTTGCAAGTTCATGTTATCTCTGGCACTTTTGGCAGATGAGCTAACGCTCTTGTAAAGTTTACTATTTCCACGTTACGAATGCTCCACGCTTAAATTTTGCCTTGCTTGTATGATTCACTCATCATTATGTTGCCTCAATAGTCTCTCAATTCTTCAGCTTAAGCATTGGTTTGCTTAGGGTGGCTTCCACCTCTTTTACGAGTTCCTCTTTTGCTGATATTCTACCAGCTTACCGGCGAATTTCTGTGCTTAAATGGTTGTTACTGTCAAAATTGGAACGCTGTAGGAATGGTAGCTGTACTGGCAATGGAGCTGCCTGTTGTTTTGTCTTTGACTCTTCCGGATATAAGAGAGTATATTTCATAAAAAAGATGGCAAAATTCTTGTAGTTAACGAATCATTAGAAATCTAGAATGGACATTCTAGTTCTTAACTGAATGCAAGTGAACAAATTCCTAGTGTCTCAAAGCGCTATTTGTATCGTCCAAGCCAAAATATTCGATCTAGGAAGGTGGGGTGCACTGCTTTTTTGGAGTAGTTTTCTTGATAATTTTCTTCTGGATAATATTTATCATATTTTGTGTTTAAATAGCTATCTATCCTGAAATTGTTGTGTTTGAGTTAAATGTTTTCTCACTATTAAAAAAAGAATCAGTTGCAACCTTTTACTGTCAGTAAGAACGTGAATCAAACTCCCTCCTCTACTGGATTTACTTCCATTTTTGAGAATATTTCTAGAAATTTTATGGATCTTTCGAGTCAATTGATTCTCCCTGTTGCCATTTGGAGCAGTTTCAAAGTACATAGTATTCGTTAGACTAACCAATTAAAAGGCATCCAAAGATATGCCAGTCACCTCGTGCTATCTAATCTTACATTGTGTAATATCAAGGAAAGGAAGGATACATACTAGCATGATAAAAGTCAAACCTGCTTCAAATTGGGGGTATGAATGACTAATTTCATGGGTGAATTTGACCTTTTCCTTTTTACTTGTATTTCACATATGTGACAATTTTGAAATGGTCTCAAATATATAAGCTAGAATCATAAAAATGAAGGACATATATACTATGTTTATTAGATAACATGAGGGCAATTTTTGAATCAAACTTTTAGTGAACGATACGACTTAGTACTAATTTCGTAAAGTTGAAGAGCAAAGTTAAAACTGTTTACCTTTATTTTAAGCTTGTGCGTTCTTTGTTAGTGACACAAAAGAGGTTTTTAGAAAGAAAAAAACCCTCCAGAGCACCTCAAACCCATTGGGAAGTGTACAACACGTTCTTTAGAACAAAATTCAAGGGATTCATAAACTTTCGATTTTCCTGTCAATAAAGGTATTAATTAGTTCCCGTAAAAATAAGAACAGATAGCATCTGAATTATGTGCCGTCTTCATCCTGAAAGACAGCAACACATACAAGAAGTTAGTTAACGTCGTTCTAAATTGCCCATAAATCCTAACGTAATTATCCTATAACAGAAAATAGATCTACGGTGAATGCCAGCACTAAATCACCCATCCTACGGCTCACAATGGACCAAATTATCCTGGCCTACCCGGGATATTCAATCTTACAATGAACAACACTCCTCTATCTAGGTTTCAAGTCCAAAAACCTTTGCACTACACCCTCAGTGCTTCCCTCGAAGACCCATCTCATCAAATCGGTCATTCCCTTAATTTAGCATCTGGGTTTTCAAGATTCTATCATATAACACTCATTTTTCCACCAAAGGTATAAACTTTGTATCTCTAAGCTGCTTTTTCTATTCTTTCTTGATTTATATAGCAAAACAAATAGTGGGGTCTTCTTTAAATTATGGTTATTCTTGGCTTATAATATTAAAGTTGAATCTTGAAGTTTTTTAAAGGGATAATTATATGGGTAAATCAGGTGGTAGGAAGAAAAAGGGTGGTGTTAGTCAAAGTCAAAATCAAAACCAGAATCAAGGGGCTGTAGGGGAGAGTCATAAACCTGTTGCTGTTAATGGTACTGTTGATTTGGACTCATCCATTTTCTTGAAAAGAGCTCATGAGCTGAAAGAAGAGGGAAATAAAAGATTTCAGGCTAAGGATTTTGTAGGTGCTTTACAACAATATGAGAATGCTCTCAAACTTACACCAAAGACACACCCAGAAAGAGCTGTGTTCCACAGCAATAGAGCGGCGTGTTTGATACAAATGAAGCCCATTGATTATGGTTCTGTTATTTCTGAATGTACTATGGCACTTCAGGTTCAGCCCCGTTTTGTTCGCGCCCTTCTACGAAGGACTCGTGCATTTGAGGCTGTGGGTAAGTATGAAATGGCGATGCAAGATGTGGAGATGCTACTGGATGCTGACGGGAATCACCGGGATGCTTTGGAAATTGCAGGGCGATTGAGCATGATACTTGGTACTCGCCAGCAAGACCTCCAGAGCCGCCCGTCTCCAGCTGCCCTTGGAGCATCTGCGGTGGGTGCGGCCTCTATTGCCGGTCTAGGACCGTGTTTACCTTCTCGATCAATGTCTAAGAAGCCTACACCTTCAGCTGGGGCTTCGGTTGTATCAGTTAATAGTAAACCAGATAAGCCCTGTCATGTTACGCCAGCTGAAAATGGTACTCAAGCCAAAGTTCAGATGCCAAGGGTTGTGTTGAAGCCTTCAAATGATTCTTCTAAACCTAATGCAAGTCCTAGTAGGGATGACAAGAAGGAGCAAGCTTCTTCGTCAGCATCAATTACAGTCCACGGACATTCTAAAGATGCTGCGATTCGTTTGAGGCCATTGAAGCTTGTTTATGATCATGATATAAGGCTAGCCCAAATGCCTGTGAATTGCAGTTTTAGAGTTTTGAGGGATATTGTTATGAAACGGTTACCAATGTCAAAGTCTGTTCTTGTTAAATATAAGGATGGTGATGATGATTTAGTAACTATTACCTGTACACCTGAGCTTAGATTTGCCGAGTCATGGGTTGATAGTATAGTATCAAAAGACCCTGACGCAGATGAAGGTGACTCCATTGGGATGTTGAGATTGCATATTGTTGAGGTGAGTCCTGAACAAGAACCAGCTTTGTCGGAAGAGGACGAGAGGCCTGTTGAGAGTGAGGAGACCATAGAAGATGAGATTGGTTCCCATTCTTCGCTAAGTGATTGCGTGGTGGAAACTCAGGACAGTGAGATTAACAAGACTGAGAAGGATACTACCAAAGAGAAAACCACAACGGAAGATCCTGAATGTAAGGAAGTTGAGATGGATGATTGGCTGTTCGAGTTTGCTCAGTTATTCAGGACCCACGTTGGCATTGATCCAGATGCTCATATTGACTTGCATGAGCTTGGAATGGAGCTCAGCTCTGAAGCCCTTGAGGAGACTGTGACAAGTGAAGCGGCTCAAGCTCTTTTTGACAAGGCTGCCTTAAAGTTTCAGGAAGTGGCTGCTCTGGCTTTTTTCAACTGGGGAAATGTGCACATGTGCGCGGCGAGGAAGCGAATGCCAATTGATGATTCTGCTTCAAAGGAGATGATGGCTACTAATCTTCAAGCAGCCTATGATTGGGTGAAAGAAAGTTATTCTCTGGCCAAAGAGAAGTATGAGGAGGCTCTCTTGATTAAACCAGATTTTTATGAGGGGTTGCTGGCATTAGGGCAGCAGCAATTTGAAATGGCAAAACTCCACTGGTCTTTTGTCTTGGCTAAGAAAGATGACCTGCCAAATTGGGATCCTACTGAGACACTTGCTCTATTTGGAAGTGCAGAAGAGAAAATGAAAGCAGCGACTGAAATGTGGGAAAAGCTGGAGGAGCTGAGAGCTAATGAACTAAAGGATCCTAGTGCAAGCAAGAAAGATGAACTACTAAGGAGAAGGAAGAAACAGGGAAGCGGTCCTGAAGCTGAGGTATTGGCTGCAGGTGGTCCAGGTGAAGTTTCAGCTGATGAGGCTGCACAACAAGCTGCTGTAATGAGATCTCAAATACATTTGTTTTGGGGTAATATGCTTTTTGAACGGTCTCAAGTTGAATGTAAATTGGGGATGACTGGTTGGAAGAAGAACCTTGATACTGCAGTCGAGCTATTTAAGCTTGCTGGAGCTTCTGAGATTGACATCTCAACAGTTCTGAAAAATCATTGTTCCAATGAAGAAGCTTCTCAGGGATCTCAGCAAATGATTGAGAGCCCGAAGATTGAAGGGGCTGATAATTCGAATGGCAAGAATGATGCTAGTCAAGCTTAGGCGCTGACCTGACAATAATTTGCAATATTTATATCTTTACAAAAAATATATATTCGTGAAACCAGAAAATTTTGGCTTTCAAACATCAATTAGACAATTAGGATCTGCATTTATGATGAAACAAGAATCTTGTGATGGAAATAATTATCAAATTTTCATTTTTCTGACATATACAATTTTTCTTTGGCGAAGTCTTGAAAGGTTTCTTTCTCTTATTTTGCTCTCTTTTGGAAGTACATATTTCAGATTCCATCTGTGTCATGGCTGAAAAGATGTTGTTGCTAGTAAAATTGTTACCTTTGAAAGTGATTTTGGAACTTAATGCGAAGCTACTATATCTGCTTTTAGACATTTTTCAAATTGATTCATAGCAAGCCAGCTTCTTTGACTTAGTTGTTCCATATATGAAGTTCTCTTGTAATAACAAAGGAAGATTAAGCTGGCCAACCATGTCTTTTTTTGCTCATCTCCTTTTTCATTGCTTTCACTTTCTAAAAAGTTCACTTAACATTTTGATTTCATGTTTGAAATGGGGAAAAAAGGTGAAAGCTGCTTATTGTTGAGCTGGAACCATATCGTTCTACCAGGTATAGGTTTAAGGTTTTAATATTGAAGCTTTTGTTTCTCTATATCTGAAGCTATAACTTGTGATCTGGTCCATGCGATAGCATTATCTCGGAATTGTAGATGTTAGCTAAATATTTATGTTGTATGTATGAACCCCAAGGCCATTATTGAGTGCTTAAGGTGTAGTAGTAACAACCTGGAGAATCAAGGCCCGATGATCAGCTATCTGCTTCAACTTTGGTGCACCGGATTACTTGGTCCCTGTGCATGTGGGATGGGCTGCTCCATGGTTTAGTTGAGCTGTGCTTCATGCTGATCCGGACATCACCATCGTAAAAGAAAAGAAATGTGTGGTCAAGGCTAATGAGCAAGATCCAAATCTTGTCCTCCTCTACATCCCTTTATGAGTCCACTTTCTTTTTTCTTCCCTTTTTTTATCCGTGTCTCTTTGTGTCTTTAATAGGATTAAACAATTGTTGTCATTTCATCCTGGCAGTTCCAGAAGATTATTATTTTATAATCCAAGCAGTTCTAGCACATGAGATAACTCTGTATAGGTATGATGCTCCTGAATTCTGGACACAGCGCATAACATTGTTTGCGGGTTTACATTTTGTCACTAATGATTCTGAAAAAAAACTTCCAGTGCAGTGTACGGTTTGGATTGTTAAGTGCTTTTCGTATTGAGTTTCAGTTCTCGCGCACACGTCACTGACAAGGTAATTATTGGAAAATATCTATGATAAGCATCTGATAAAAATGACATTTGACTTGCGTTAAATTGCACCGAGTAAAAAACTTTTAACGCCATCATTGTCTAGAACATCCTTTCAAATCAAACGGGGCTTCAAGGAACAGGTATGCAGATGATGATACCAGGCAACTTTAATAACGTCTAAATTAACTAACTCCATCATGATGGAAATGGATATCTGGATAATTTCAGATAATCAAAATGTTGCAAACATGCTTAAGTGTAACAATTCAAGACCTTTTCTATTTATTCATGCAAGGACAAGGATATAGTTTTGGAAGCTTCAAGAAGGGCATTTACAAGATCTCAAGCTAAAGAATTGCAGACTAAGGTTGCTGGACTTCAATGACAAATAAAGAAGCTTATTGTAGAGGAAGAGCTCAAGCCCAAAGACGATGAATTGTCTAAGTTTTACAATTATTTGGTGGCCCAAATTGAAGTCCAAGAGGAGGAAGATTGGGTCCCAACATCAGCCCTTGAAGTCCACCAAAAGGACATCCAGAAAATGAGCTTAAAAGAGGTCCAAAATGGGGTGTTTCAAAAGGAATCTAATTGGAGTAAAAATCAATGGCCCAAACTAGTAGTTTTAAGGCCCAAATCTGCCCTAAAGGGATTTGGCCGCCCACCATTTTATTTTTATTAATTTTTATTAGGATTTCTAGTATTTAGCTTAGTCTCCAAGTTAGGGTTTGCCTTGGCAGCCACCCTAACTAGTTTTAAGGATTTTTTACTCCTCTAAATAGGAGTTCTTTTCATTCATTGTGGTACTTGATTATTGACTAATAATATTATACTTTGAGAGTTCTTTTGAACCTTTGTTACTTATGCTTTGAGATTTATCTTTTAACTTTTACTAGTTCATAGTTCAAGGTAGTAAGATAACTTCTTTATTGTGATATCATTGATTCCTTTGTGATATTCTTAGGAGATTAATACTAGTTATTAATTGTTGTCTCAAGTTACTCGTAAAGGCGTTTGATTTCTTCAATAAATCAAAACGTTGTTACTTGGATCTTGTCAAGGCTATAGAAATTGCGTTATTGGAAGTTCTTGGAATTCTTTCCCTGAATTTTCTCATATCCTTTATTTTCTGCACTTTAATTCTAGTCATTCAATTCCTTATTGTTATTGCTTCCGCATTTACTTCTCAAATTCTTATTCTAGTTTGGATTCCCGACTTTTTTGTTATCAAGTGGTATCAGAGCGGTTCTATCAAGATTTCGTTCTTGATAATTCTTGAGATTTCTTGAATTCTAAGAAAAAAAAAGTTACTGTAGCATCATGAATAGTAACTTGAAAAAAAGAAGAAAAAAAATGAAAATCAGTTAAAAAAGAAAAGAAATGCTTGTTCTCCAAGAAATTTCTTTTGTATTTAATTTTTTTTCCCAAAAATTAACAAAGGAAACAAGAAGAGGGGATCCTAGATTTCAAAGATAGAAAAAAATTCCAATTTTTCTTACTTTTTCTGATCTAAGTATATAATCATTTCCTTTTTGTTCGTGTCTTGTTTCAACCGAGCCTACTAGTTCTAGGATTTGGTTCTTCTTTCATTCTTTCCCCAAAAATCTATATTTTACTACTAAGAACTTCATACGCGTTGGGTTTAACTATAAATCTACAAAGTATTTTGTTCAAAGGTTATTTCGAGAGAAAAAAAGACAATTGTGTGAGGGAAAAAGCCAATTTTTGGGATACAATTTAATTATTTTTCTTAAGATGTCGCGTACAGGTAGTGATGATGAACAAAGGGTTCTCCGAGAAGCCAAAATCAAAGCGAGAAATGATTTTACCTTACAAGCTATGCATCAACAATTCGAAAGGTGGAATTTGCAATTCAGCCACCATTGCTGAGCAAAATGATACAATAGCTGAACTTAGAAGGGGAAATAATGTTAGGCCCCAAGCTAGGGGAAATGTACCCCTTGCTCCCAATGTAAATCAAGAAAATACTATAGATGACTTTAATGATATTGATTTTGATAGGGTGGGAAGAAATAGGAGGGGACAAACAGGTAGGGTAGGAGATGACAATATAAGTAGTATAAAGATGAAGATGCCATCTTTCAAGGGAACAAGGGACCCAGACTTGTATCTTGATTGGGAGAGAAAGGTTGAAGCCATCTTTGACTGTCACAACTACTCTGAAGGTAAGAAGGTTAAACTTGTTGTTGAATTTTCTGATTATGCTGCTATTTGGTGGAAAAGGCTTACTAGGGATAATCCGTTGCTACTTGGGATGAGATGAAGAGGGTGATGAGGAAGAGATTTGTGCCATCACACTTTCAAAGATAGCTACAACAACGTCTTCAAACATTGAAGCAAGGGTCCATGTCTGTGGATGAATACTTTAAGGCTGTGGATATGGCTATGATCCAAGCTAATTGTATGGAGGAAGAAGAGGCTACAATGGCTAGGTTTTTAAATGGTTTAAATAAGGAAATAGCTGATGTAGTAGAATTACAACAATATGTAACAATAGATGAGTTAGTTGATTTGTCTGTAAAGGTAGAAAAGAAAAATAAAAGAAAGCAAACTAGCTCGTGGAAATGTCGGTCAAACACCATCTCTAAGAAGCCATGGCCGAATCAAGAGATGCAGAGTTCTTCTAGACCTCAAGAAGACAAGGGTAAAGGAAAATTTGAGAACAAATAGGGAGGTAAAACCTTTAAACCTAAACCTTTTACATCTTCTAGTTCTATTCAATGCCATAAATGTAAAGGAAGGGGATATATGATGCATGAATGTCCAAGTAAAAGAAATATCATTCTTAGAGAAGATGAGGGATTGGAGACAATGCTTACAAGTTGGACCTTCTTGGTGAGTTTCAAGTAAGTGCTACATTCAATGTTGCTGACTTGTCTTTGTTTGATGTAGGATCGAATTCGATGACGAATTCTTTTCAATCTATTTATTCATGATAGAATCAAGGACAAGGATAGAGTTTTGGAAGCTCCAAGAAGGCCATTTACAAGATTTCAAGCTAAAGAATTGCAGACTAACGTTGCGGGACTTCAATAATAAAGAAGCTTTTAATTGTAGAGGAAGAGCTCAAGCTCAAAGGCGATGAATTCTCCAAATTTTACAATTATTTGGTGTCCCAAATTGAAGTCCAAGAGGAGGAATATTGGGTCCCAACATCAGTCCTTGAAGTCAACCAAAAGAGCACCCAGAAGAGCTTAAAATGAGCTTAAAAGAGGTCCAAAAGGGGGTGTTTCAAAAGGAGCCCAATTAGAGTAAAAAATAATGGCCCAAACTAGTAGTTTTAAGGCCCAAATCTTCCCCAAAGGAATTTGGCACCCACTTTTTTATTTTTATTATTTTTTATTAGGTTTTCTAGTATTTAGCTTAGCCTCCAAGTTAAGATTCGCCTTGGTAGCCACCCTACCTAGTGTTAAGAACTTTTTACTCCTATAAATAGGAGTTATTTTCATTCATCATGCTACTTGATTATTGATTAATAATATTATACTTAGAAAGTTCTTTTGAACCTTTGTTACTTATGCTTTGAGATTTATCTTTCAACCTTTACTAGTTCATAGTTCAAGGTAGTAAGATAACTTCTTTATTGTGATATAATTGATTCCTTCGTGGTATTATTAGAAGGCGATTAATACTAGTTATTAATTATTGTCTCAAGTTACTCGTAAAGCGGTCAAGATACGAATCTATTATTTCTGATTTGTTCTTAAGTAAAGGCGTTCGATTTATTCAATAAATCAAAATTTTGTTGCCTAGATCTTGTCAAGGCTATAGAAATGACATTCTTGGAATTCTTTTCCTGAATTTTTCCATATCCTTTATTTTTTGCACTTTAATTCTAGTCGTTCAATTACTTATTGTTATTGCTTTCGCATTTACTTCTTAAATTCTTACTCTATTTTGGATTCCCGACCTTTTTGTTATCAATTCATATAGTTGTTTCTAGGTAGTTGCTCTGATTAAGCTTGCTTTACTCACACAGTGGGATTTCTTTGAGCAGCTTATCGTATACTTCAGTTGTCTATTTTCGTTTCACTTCTACACGAACTTAGAGAGGAGTCTCAGGTTGTAATTTGTTTTAATCCAGCCATAGTAATTTTAATTTGTAAGCATAGAGTAGAAAAGAAAAAGGAAAAAAGGGAATAAAATAAAAGGTGAAACATTGTAGTTGAGTAAGTACCAAATATTTCTTGAGAAGTTTATACACCGGCTTTGTGGTTCTCGTAAAGAATCACCAATATTTGTTTTCACTTAATGGAGGTCTGAATCTTAATCATTCAAATCACACACATTAAGTGTGTATACTGCTAAAATCGGAGGAGTCCAATTTTGAAGTCCCTATTGTGTTCCGAACCCGAGCTCGGAAGACTCGAAGTAAGGTTCGAGACCAATCTCAGAATGCATACCTCGAGATAACACATTGAAGGCCCGACACGGACTACCTCGAGGCAGTGCAAAATCGATGACGGTCAAGAAAAACCGGGAATTTCTCAAGGGCATATAGGTCAAGGCGTAAATCTCAGGATTGGTTTAAATCCGTACTAGGCGGTTATACAGCTGTACCAATAGTATTTTTTAGTGTAAATGGAGATGTATTTTCCCCTCCTATATAAAGAGGACTCCAATCATTTGTAAAGATCATCATTCACTGCTATAAAATATTCTCCTCTGCTTTTCTCGTTTACTGTGCTCAAGATTATTCTTCAACTTTATTGTTCTTCATTTATTGTTCATACTTTATTACTACTAACCGACCTCGAGACCCCGAGGCTATCGAACTCGAGGCCCCCGTTCCTTTGACAACACTGGTTTGGTTATCATATTCTTCTTATTTACACCTAGTATTTCTTGCTTATTTACTAGTATTGAAATAAATCACATATTTTTAGAACCACAAATCAAATATAATTGTTAACACCAAATTTTGAGGTAAACAGTTTGGCGCCCATCGTGGGGCTAAAGATAATAATGATTATTTTGGTGCTAGTTTTCTGATAACACACGTTATTCTTTACACATTTTCTTGTCCAAAGATTCTTTGATTTCAGGTTAAAATATTTCTAACTCACCAAACGCACCTGGAAACGACGGTCTCGATTTCCATGGAGAAACTAGTGCAACAACTCCAGGGGCCGGTGTGCCACCGCAAAACCCTAGGGTAGAACTAGCACCAAACCCTGTCGACGTAGGTTCACACATTGCTTTGCACATCGATTTGGGTACTGATATTGAAGGAAGTGTATGCAGAGGGGACCAACCTGATGCACAAGGGACACATGCTCGAGAAGAAAGAGAAGTTAGTCTACAAGTAATTTTTGAGATGTTGCAAACACAACAAGTGGCTATCGCTCAGTTACATAGTCAGCAAAAGACTCCGAACGAAGAAGGACAAGAAATGGCTCCTCGAGCTGAGCCAACCCCAGAAAGATCAAGTAACAACGGGACGCGAGCTGACCCCACCATTATGAAAATGCTTGAGGAGCTCACCAAGAGGATCGAGTCAGGAGAAAAGAAGATAGAGGACAACGATAAGAAAGTGGAAACCTACAACTCGAGGGTCGAATAGATCCCGGGAGCATCTCCGGTCTTGAAGGGACTAGATTCGAACAAGTTTATGCAGAAACCATTTCGACCGAGTGTGACCCCGAAGCCCATTTCAAAGAAGTTCAGGATGCCCGACATCCCAAAATATAAGGGGACCACAGATCCCAACGAGCATATCAACACATATACTTATGGTATAAAAGGAAATGATTTGAAGGACGACAAGATCGAGTATGTCCTACTGAAGAAATTTGGAGAAACCTTGTAACGACCCGACCGGTCGTTTTGCATTATCGGACCTCGTTCCCTAAATGAAACTTCCCATAGCGGCTTATTATGATGTATGACTTGCGGGGGCGGGTGATCCGGGATTTGGAAGTGTTTAGAGTGCTATAGGAACACTTGGTTCCTTAAGGTTGGCCTTTAAGGCCAAGTTTGACTTCAGCCAACATTTTTAGTAAACAACCTCGGAATCGAATTTTGACAGTTCCAGTAGCTTCGTATGATGATTTCGGACTTGGGCGTATGTTCGGAGTGGGTTTTGGATGACCCGGGAGCATTTCGGCGCCCAATATTAAAATAAGAAGTTCCTTAAGTTTCTATTGTGGTTTGGGACATGTTTTTGTGTTATCGAAGTCCGAACGAAATTCTGAGATGGGGAGTAGTTCCGTTATGTCATTTATGACTTGCCTGAAAAATTTGGTGTCATTCCGAGTACTATAGGTCGGTTCGGCGCGTTATTAGCGAAGTCAAGAAAACTTAAAGTTCCTAAGTTTGGTTCTAGGGGTTTTGAGGTGTGATTTTGAGTTTTAGCATTGTTTTGGGTGTTCCGAAGGCTTGAGCGAGTCCGTATTATAATTTAAGACTTGTTGGTATATTTAGATGGGGGCTCGGGTGGGCCCAGGTGCCTCTTGGACACCACACGAGGGCAAAAACCAGCTGAAATAGCTGTTGGTGCACCTGTTCTGGTGTGACCCGCAGGTGCGGTTTCCCAGTTGCAGGTGCGAACAAAGTTTTGCAGGAGCGAAGCCGCAGGTGCGGGCCTAGGCTTCCTCTTCCATATCCGCATGTGCGAGCCTTTGCTCGCAGGTGCGAGACCGCAGGTGCGGTCCTCGAGCCGCAGGTGTGGAAACACTGTCAGACAGTGTGTTTCTCAAATATGGGATTCTTCATTATTTCTTCATTTCATCCTCCATTAGAACACCTTGAGAGCTTGGGAAAAGGGCTCAACGAACCAACCACTGAAAGGTAAGTAAATTCTATATTAAAGTGGTTAATGCATGCATTCTTAGTGGAATTTAACTACTTAATTAGTGAAAATTTAGGAATTTGGGTAGTAACCTAGGGCCTTCAAGTATTTAGAAAATTTCCCGTCAATTAGCTATGAAATCAGGTAAAAATCATGTATTAATGATCCTTAGGCTATGGGTGAGTGTTTCCTTCGAGAATTTTTGGAATCCGAGCATAAGGGCCCGGGTTGGATTTTGGGATTTCTTCAAGAATGGTGAATTTGACTAAATAATAGGAGCATTCCATGCTTAGAATATGAATTGATATATTTGTATAACATTTGGCTAGTTTCGAGTCCGTGGGTGACGATTTCGGAGTTTCGAGCGCATTCTTGACCTGGAGAGTAGGTGCGACGTGAGGTGGGTCTCCTTTCTAACCTTGTAAGAGGGAACTGTCCCCTAGGTGATTTAAATACTATATGTGATAATTGTGGGGGCTACGTACGTACAAAGT
>ML425448.1:0-15686 GCA_005239525.1 Nicotiana knightiana
CAGGAACTATGGGCCCCCTGCAATATCAACTCACGAATGCCATCAACATCGGGTACACAAATACGCCCCTGCATCCTCAAAACTCCCTCATCATCAACTATGACCTGCTTGGCACCTCCGTGCCGGCCCGTATCTCTAAGAACACACAAATGACGATCATCATACTGCCTGGCCCGAATACGATCATACAATGAAGAATGGGCCACAGTATGGGCCAAAACACTACCAGTCTCAGAAACCTCCAATCTCATGAACCGGTTGGCCAAAGCTTGAACATCCAAAGCAAGCGGTCGCTCTCCGACTAATAGATAAGCAAGACTACCCATACTGGCCGACTTCCAGCTCCAAGCATCGGCCACCACATTGGCCTTCTCGGATGATATAAGATGGTAATGTCATAATCCTTCAACAGCTCTAACCATCTCCTCTGCCTCATATTCAATTCTTTATGCTTGAACAAATACTGCAAACTCTTATGATCTGTGAACACCTCACATGGCACCCCATACAGATAATGCCTCCAAAGCTTCAACGCATGAACAATAGTTGCTAACTCTAAATCATGAACTGGATAGATCTTCTCATGAACCTTCAACTGAAGAGAAGCATAGCCTATAACCTTGCCATCCTGCATCAACACTGCACCAAGTCCCACCTGTGAAGCATCACAATACACGGTATATGGCCATGAACCTGTGGGCAAAACTAACACCGGTGCCATGGTCAAGGCTATCTTGAGCTTCTGAAAGCCAGCCTCACACTCATCCGACCACCTGAACTGGGCACCCTTCTGATTCAATCTGGTCATCGGGGCTACAATGGATGAAAAGCCCTCCACCAACCGGCGATAATAACATGCTAAGCCCAAGAAACTCTGAATCTTTATAGCTGAAGTGGGCCTAGGCCAATCTCTGACTGCTGAAATCTTCTTGGGATCCACCTGAATACCCTCTGATGATACCACATGGCCTAGAAATGCAACCGAACCCAACCAGAACTCACACTTAGAAAATTTGGCATATAACTGACTATCCTTCAGAGTCTGGAGGACGACTCGAAGGTGCTGCTCATGCTCCTCACGACTACGGGAGTAAATCAAAATATCATCAATGAAAACAATCAAAAATGAATCCAAATAGGGCCTGAACACCCAATTCATCAACTCCATAAAAGCAGCGGGGGCATTTGTCAACCGAAATGACATTACCAAGAACTCATAATGCCCATACCGAGTACGAAAGGCTGTCTTAGGGACACCAGACGCCCTAATCCTCAGCTGATGGTAACCAGATCTCAAGTCAATCTTGAAAAACACTGAAGCACCCTGAAGCTGGTCGAATAAATCATCAATCCTCGGCAAAGGATACTTATTCTTAATAGTAACCTTTTTCAACTGCCTGTAATCAATACACATCCTTATCGAGCCATCCTTCTTCTTGACAAACAACACTAGGCACCCCACAGAGAAACACTAGGCCTAATAAAGCCTTTATCCAACAAATCCTGCAACTGATCCTTCAACTCTGGTAGGGCCATACAATACGGCGGAGTAGAAATGGGCTGAGTACCCAGAGCCAACTCAATGAAAAAGTCAATATCCCTGTAGGGTGGCATACCCGACAGTTCAGTAGGGAATACCTCTGGAAACTCACGAACCACGGGCACAGACTCCATGGAAGGAACCTCAGCACTAGAATCGCGAACATAGGCCAAATAGGCCAAGAAACCCTTCTCGACCATATGTCGAGCCTTAATATATGAAATAACTCTACCGGAAGAATGACTAGGAGTCCCTCTCCACTCCAAACGAGGTACTCCTAGCAAGGCCAAGGTCACTGTCTTGGCATGACAGTCCAGAATAGCATTGTAGGGAGATAACCAATCCATCCCCAGAATAACATCGAAGTCAACCATATCAAGAAGCAAAACATCTACATGAGTCTCCAGACCACCAATAACCACTAAGCATAAACGGTAGACTCGATCTACCACAATAGAATCACCCACCGGGGTAGACACACATACAGAGGTACTCAGGGAATCACGGGGCATGCTCAGATAAGGGGCAAAATATGAAGACACATAGGAGAATCTAGAACCCGGATCAAATAAAACTGAAGCATCTCTACTGCAAACTGAAACCATACCTATAATAACTGCATCAGAGGCCTCAGCCTCAAGCCTGGCAGGAATAGCATAGCACCAGGGCGGAGCCCCTCCAACCTGAATATCTCTGGGTCGACCTACTGCGGGCTGACCTCTACCTCTCGCGGCTTGTCCTCCACCTCTATGAGTCTGACCTCCACCTCTGGCACCTCGACCTCCACCCCTAGCTGGCTAAGGGGGTGGGGGTGCACCTGGTGCAAAAATCATAGCACTGGAACCCGGATGCTGAGAACTACCAGAAGCTTAGGGGCAATACCTAGCAATGTGCCATGGATCACCACAAGAGTAACAAGCCCTCTGATGTTGAGGCTGATGGTCCTGAAACTGTCCCCGTCGACCAGAATAACCACCTTGGAAGCTCTGAAGCGGCGGTGCACTGATAGGGGCTGATGGTGCACTGCGGGATACCTGAAGCGCTGACTGGAATGGACTAGGAGGATGACCTCTGCCAAGCAATCTCTGCCTCCAAATGAGGCACCACTGAATTGACCGGAATGGCGAGGTCTCTTGTCAGACCCTTGACCGCTGCCCTGCAATAAAACCATCTCAATACGCCTAGCTACATTGGCCGCCTCCTAGAATGAAATATCAGTACCTGTCTCTCTGGCCATCTGGAGTCTAATAGGCTGAGCTAGATCCTCAATAAACCTCCTCACCCTCTCACGATCAGCGAGAGTATCATGATAGCATGTCGTGCCAAAGTAATGAACCTGGTCTCATACTGTGTAACAGTCATAGATCTCTACTGGAGGCGCTCAAACTGCCTCCGAAGACCTTCTCTCTGAGTAACTGGTAGAAACTTCTCCAAGAATAACTCAAAGAACTGAGCCTAAGTCAAGGGCGAAGACCCAGCTGGTCTGGTCAAACAGAAATCCCTCCACCAAGTCTTGACGGTACCAGAAAGACGGAATGTAGCAAAATCAACTCCATTGGACTCCACAATGCCCATGTTCCGAAGAACCTCATAGCAAATGTCCAAGAAATCCTGGGGATCCTCTGATGGTGCACCAGTAAATATAGTAGAAAATAGCTTGGTGAACCGGACCAACCTCCACAAAGCATCGGCAGACATTGCTTCCCCCTCAACGGTCTGTGCCACAAAACCCGGCTGAGTTGCTCCAGCTGTCTGAGGTGCCGGAGTCTGGAACTGGGGAGCTAGCTGCTCTGGTGTGCGAGTAGCAGGAGTCTAGGTCCCTCCCCCAGCCTGAGAGACGGCTGGTGTAGTAGGAAGAAGTCCAGCTTGAGCCACGCTCTCCATAAGGCCCACTAAACGGACCAGAGCGTCCTGAAGAACTGGGGTGGCAATGAACCCCCTCTGGGACCTGAGCTGGTCCGATTGGAACTGCCTGAGAAGAATCTCACCGGCAAAGTCTACATGTGGGTCCTCTATTGGTGATGTTGCCCTAGGCTGAGCTGTGGCTCTGCCTCNAGTTGCTCCAGCTGCCTGAGGTGCTGGAGTCTGGAACTGGGGAGCTAGCTGCTCTGGTGTGCGGGTAGCAGGAGTCTGGGTCCCTCCCCCAGCCTGAGAGACGGCTGGTGTAGTAGGAAGAAGACCAGCTTGAGCCACTCTCTCCATAAGGCCCACTAAACGGACCAGAGCGTCCTGAAGAACTGGGGTGGCAATGAACCCCCTCTGGGACCTGAGCTGGTCCGATTGGAACTGCCTGAGAAGAATTTGACCGGCAAAGTCTACCTGTGGGTCCTCTATTGGTGTTGTTGCTCTAGGCTGAGCTGTGGCTCTGCCTCGGCCTCTAGCAAGGCCTCGTCTTCGGCCCCTCGTAGGAGCTGCAACAGGAGGATCGGGCTGCTGATCGGTAGATGAGGAAGCACGTGTTCTCGCCATCTCCGAGAGAATAGAATAGAAAATCAGTTAGCATTTAGAATTCAAACCGCACGACAGAGAAGAAGAAATGTGAAGTTATTCCTAACCTTGCAGCCTCTGGGGATAAGTACAGACATCTCTGTACCGATCCCTCAGACTCTACAAGTTTGTCCGTGAATTGTGAAACCTAAGCAACTTAGTGCTCTGACCAACTTGTCACGGCCCGAGATCCCACCTTCAAGTCGTGATGGCATCTAACGTTGAACCCGCTAGACAAGCCAACGTTTTGGTTAAGTTTACCTATTTACAATTGAAATAACAATAATAACTAGAACAAGTGTGATTAAAGAATGGGGAAGACTACTAAATTCAGGAACTTTAACGATGAATCTCATAAAACTTTCTCAATTACACACCAGAAACTGGTATCACAATCTCACGAACAATCAAAAAAATTTCTAAAATCAATGGTCTGAAATAAGTGAATACAACTTTCATGGAATTACAGGATAAGACAAAAAATAAGAAAAAGGATAAGAGGTGACGCCAAGGCCTGCGGAAGCCTACAGGACTACCTCAGTGTCTCTGTGGACTGAAGGCTACTCCCTGAATCACTGTCCACTTGGTCCGGCGCTATAATCTGCACAACATAAAGAAGTGCAAGTGTAGCATCAGTACGCCCAACCCAATGTACTGAGTAAGTGCCCAGCCTAACCTCGGCGAAGTAGTGACGAGGCTAGGGCACGACAAATAATAAACACCTGTGCAATTCAATAATATATAATAGAAATAACGGCAGGAAGTAAACAGTTAAGTACAACTACAGGGAAAACATGCTAGGGTACAAAAGGGGAAAATACTTATTGAGTAACAGAACATGACAACCGTCTAGTATCAAAATAACAATAGGGAACAAACAAGTGCACGGCATCACCCTTCGTGCTTTACTCTTGTTCTCACCAAAATAAGTGCACGACATCACCCTTCGTGCTTTACTCTCATTCTCACCCAAACAAGTGCACGACATCACCCTTCGTGCTTTTACCTCACAATATCATGGCACAGCATTATCCTTCTTGCATTATCTCTCATATCATGGCACATCATCACCCTTCGTGCTTTTAAAATGATAATATCGGCACGGCATTTGACCTTCGTGCTTTTAAATATAAATCATGGCACGGCATCACCCTTCGTGCTTTACACTCTTCCTCACCCAAACAATAACCAGAACACAATTTGGCAAGGAAGAACCACAACACAAACCATAATTTTACAACATCCCGGCAAGGGAACAATAACAGAAATATCACCGTCCCGGCAAGGGACACAGCTATAACCAATCTCAATGAACATACAACATAACCAAATAATCCTCAATCGAACAACTAATCAACAGTGTTCACAACCAAGTATTTCCAACAATTGAATAATCTCCAAAATGAAATCTACTTCATAACACAGTGGATATCGAAGAAAAACACATATACTATAAGTTATGACTCACGGGCATGCTTGACAACAAGGTATAGGTACTCGTCACCTCACCTATACATTGAACATGATAATAACACGTAGCACATATGACTCAACACCTATTCCCTCAAGNTAAGTTATGACTCACGGGCATGCTTGACAACAAGGTATAGGTACTCGTTACCTCACCTATAAATTGAACATGATAATAACACATAGCACATATGACTCAACACCTATTTTCTCAAGCTAAGATTAGGCCAAACACTTACATCGGCTCCAAGAATACAAATCAAGCCTCTAGCACCGCTTTTCCTCTCGAATCCGACTCCGAAACAATCGTATCTATGAATAATCGACTCAATAATATCACTAAATGCTAAACAATTCAATTCCAATGCTTAAATATAGATTTCCCAACATTCCTCCAAAAATTTCAAAAATGCGACCCCGGGCTCGCTTGGTCGAAACACGAGTTTCGAACCAAAACTCATTCACCCATTCACCCACGAGCCCGAATATATAATTTGTTTTGAAATTCGACCCCAAAACGAGGTCAAATTCCCAAAAATTCGAAAAGCACTAACTCTACCCAAAAACCCAATTTTTTACCTTTAATTCCATGATTTTAGGCCTAGAATCTAATAAATGTTGATGAAAATGGAAGAAAACGAGGTTATAATTACTTACCTAAGAGGCTATGGTGATGGAGCTCTTCAAAGGTCGTCTATGGGGTTTGGGGAAGAAGAGGGTTTATGAAATTTTGTAAAATCCCGTAATGAAACATTCTGTTTTTGACACTTGAATTAACTGGGTGAAAATGACCCATGCGATCGCGGATAAAGAGTTGCGATCGCATAGATGATAGTCTATTTAAACTACGCGATCGCGGACTACCTATTGCGGTCGCACAAGATCCCTAACCCCCACCCTTGCGATCGCGGGAAGAGACGTGCGGTCGCACAGAACAACGGACCAGCCCCCCCNTTAAGCCTCAAAATTAATGAAATTCCTTTAAACTTCAAAAACTTTTAATTTTTCCATTTTTAGTCCGAATCACCTCAAACTGAGTCCGTTTCTTACCAGATTTCACAAGTAACACATAATAACCATGTTGAACCTGTTTCGAGCTCCGAAACTATAATGCGAGCCCGATAACACAGGTTTCACATCAAGTCTCATTTTCAAAAACCTTTATATTTTTCAGAAAATAATTTTTCTTCAAAAATTCATTTCTCAGACTTGGCACCTCGGAATTCGATTTCGGGCATACATCCAAGTCCCATATTTTCCTACGGACCCTCCGGGACCATCAAATCACGGGTCCAGGTCCGTTTACCAAAAATATTAACTAAAGTCAACTTTATTCAAATTTAACATAAAATATCATTTTTATCAATTTTCACATAACGGCTTCCCGACTACATGCCCGGACTGCGCATGCAAATCGAGGTGAGTTATAAGGAGGTTTTCACGGCCTCGGAACACAAATTTAGCTAAAATCACACGGGATGACCTTTTGGGTCATCACTGGAGGGCATTATTGTAAGCAACTATTTTTCTTAAAAATTATGCAATGCATTATAATTTTAATACACCACACCAAACAGTAGATAAGAAATAATATATGCATAACTAATGACTGCATTATTAACCCTTGCATTACTGATACACCTTATTCCGCACTATTCTTATACACCCTACCAATTTAGTAACAGTGTCGTTTGAATGCTGCAGCAGCAGATTGTAGCCTTTACCATATAAGCTTCAGCCGCAGAAGCACTACTAGTTGCTATGCAACTGCCAGTAACATATAACCTTTGACAATTTCCTAGTTTCTTGTTAGCAAAAAGCATGCATAACGTATAGTAGCCAAAATAAGAGTTATGAGATAGATCCCATATGAAGTTTGAAGAGCGAGGAATAGTGGCCATTTTCGTTACTGACAAGAGTTTCATGGTTTCCTTCTTCTATAATGGCTCCATTTTTCATCACACAAACTAAGTCTGCTCCCTTAATTGTTGATAACCTGTGTGCTACTACAATTGTAGTTCGATCTACCATGATTTGGTCTAATGCCATTTGGACAATCCTTTCAGATTCTGCATCAAGTGCACTAGTAGCTTCATCCAGTAATAATATTTTGGGATTTTTCACAATAGCTCGTGCAATGGCGACTCTTTGTTTCTGACCACCCGAAAGCTGAACACCTCGCTCCCCTACTAGGGTATCGTACCCCTGAAATCCATATTGGAGGTTTAGAAACATTGAAATATAAGTATATGGAACTGAACTAAATGAATAAAAGAACAAACTGAAATCTAATCTTAAACTCGGGAAGTGAACATGTAGCAGCAAAGAAATTAGCTTCATTCCTAGAATTCACCAAAATGCTTTGACTCTAAATTTTTGGATTTTGACGTCCTCGTTGAAGTTAAAATGACTTTCATCCCTCTCGATATGTAATTCTCCCTCATACAATAATTTGTTCAAAAGGAATCTCCCTAGACTCAGGTTTTTCTCATTCAAACTTTTCATTGAAGAATTTTCCCTTACATTTTCTTAATAGTTAAAAGATCACTATGTATAGAATGGAATGGCGTTAATGCTTCTTGTCTCTTTCTTTTCCTGTGCCTTTATTATGTCTTCTGATCTTCTTTCCCTAAATCTAGATGAAGACCCTGCCGAATTGTTGTTATCAGCCATAGTCATCTTAGGTCTGAGAAGGAAGATATATTTGAAATGAGTGTGGAATGTTTAAACAAGAGACGAGGATAAATGCTTTGCACGATTGAGATTTCAAGGGGCACTTCACTTCTTCTTTTTTTTGTCGAAAAAACGTGCCTGAGTTAACTATGAACTACCCTTTAACAAATACTAGCATATCTCGATCTATATATGTAAGAATCTATATATAGAGATAGATAGATCTCTCCTTTATTTATTCTGAGTTTGAAGCCCACTACATAACCAAGTGATTAACACAGTTCCTATGACAAATTCATTGAGAAAGAGGAATGGTATAAGGGAAAAAAACACAAGAATTTCCAAAGATTCTGACCAACAGAATGACAAATGGAAAAACTGTTTTCTTAATTGATTTTAGGATTTGATGTTTAGATGATAGTCTACAACTGACAATACTGTTTACCTCGAAATACGAGTAACAATTAAACTTGTAAACTGATTATAAAGATATGTGATCTTATTCAATGCCAATTAATAAATGACCGGATAAATAAAATTAAATGATTGAAAAAGATCAAAGCAGTGAAGTTTAGTTATCGACATCGGTTTGGAGTAGGCTCGAGATCAAACGTTAAGAACCACAAGAACAATAAGAACAATATGAATAATATGGACAATAAAAACAGTAGAGAATTAAGAGCGAGTAAAAGAGCAGAGTGTTTGTATTTCTCAGTAAACGCGATATGATTCATGTCTGTTACAAATGAACAAGGTGCCTCTTTATATAGTAGAGGAATCCTAAATAAGGTATAACTCTAATTTCGAAAACGAAATGCATGATTGATATTGATAACCGCTAAGGGTTCTGTCAATCCCGAGATTCCCGCCAAGATTTGTGGTCGTTTGCGGATATCTCGTTATTCCGTTATTCGATGTCGATCTTGTTTGGTCTTCGTGTTCTTTGAGCTCGGGCTCACTTCAATATGAGCTTAACCTCGAGACATACCCTCAAACCCATAAAATCGGGTGCGCTCGATTTTAACCATATACAGATAGTCCCGCGTTTCTTAAAATGAAAAAGATAAGAACGATTTGAGCCTCGATTCCCCTATACCTTGATCATGACGTCGTTTCCATGACGTAAGCGATCGATGTGACCGAAACGTCCTGTTGGTTTGGTTCCCCAAAAATCATAAATGCATGTCAGTCGTTGGTCGGGCACTAGTGTTACCGAACCGTCTCCACAAGCCTATAAATACAACCTCCTTTGTTGATTCAAACTTTACTTCGCTTTTATCAAAAACTCTTAACTCCCCAATTTTTCTCATATTTCTCTCATCACTGCCAGTTACGCCACTGTTGTTTCAACCAGAGTCACTAATTTCACACCTTCTCCCTCCTTCTACATATATACAGATGGCGAAGACCTCCAAGACTGTGCCACAAAAAGAGAAGGCTTCATCTTCTTCCTCTCGGCCGACCGGTGATAAGACGTCGGTGGAGCCTCGTATCGAGGAATGTATCCTGGGGCCAATCGAATTAACTTCCGAATTCAAAATTGAAAGGCCCTCCTCAGTCCCAGGTTGCTGAGAACCTATGTCCCGATACATCTGCTCAATATCGGAAGGTGACCTCGAAAGGGTGAAGGAGGACTGGGGTTGGGAAAATATGGAAGTGGTGGTTCCTTCCCATGAGGAGGATATCACCACTTACGTGAAAGGGTACCTTAGTATATATACCTATCCTTTCACTCTGGGTCCCGTGGATCCAGTCATACTCGACTTCTACCGCCAGTATCGAGTAACCCTCGGACAAATCTATCCCTCATTCAGGTGCATCGTCAACCTGATCAGGTTCTTTTCAAGCAAGGTCGAGGGAATGACCTTCACCCTCGATCATCTGATATGACTATACAACCCACGCCTTTATCGATGCGGGTTAATAAAGCTATAGCATCGGGCTATGAAGACAGCGTTCTCAAGTATTGATGAAGACAAAGACCGAGGTTGGATGGGCCGATTCGTCCGAATCAAGACCTCCGATCGAATTCTGGTCGAGAAGATGCCATTCCTTGAGGAGTGGAACATGAAACGTAAGTGTGACGTCGATTTGGGTACTTTACTGTTTTACTTTCTTTATTCCTTCACTGACTCATGTTCTCTTCTCACGATCTAGCTTCTCCTTGGTTTCCAGGTGCAATTCTGGATCTTGAAGGCTGGGTTTGACAGCTAGCCTCTACCTCTACTTACGCCGAACATTGCTGGCGCGATTTGGCCAAAGGTCAATGGGAGGCCAAAAACCACGGTGAGTCCCTTGCTTGCACATCGAGATTTTCTTTGTAGTATAATTCTTACTTACTCGGTTTCTTGGCGTGCAGGCCTTGGTGAGAATGTGGTCATGCGGCCACCTCCGACTAGGGAGGAGGAGGCGTCGAAGCCGAATAAAGAGAGGAAGAGGAGAAGGATCTCCCCTTCCGATACCCACAAGCCAAGAAAAAGTAAAGCTCGAAAGTCAAAAGTTGAACCCTCCGCTCCTCGTATCGATAAAAGGGGTGAAAATGACGACTGCCAGCTGGTAGTTCAAAGCACTAGATCTACCGAGCTTGTAGGGCTTGAGGCAGCTCCTTCTCGGGCTGAGGACGTTTTGGAGGAGGTTCCAGGCAAAGTCCCCCAGAAATCAGGTGGTGAGGATACCCTACGTCGTGATAACCAACCGGTGGATGTGCCTGAAGGGTCTAGCACCGAGGCCCTTCAGAAAGAAGATAATGTCCCAAATGATTCACTTGGGATAATCAACATCGATGACTCGCCGCTCAGTCCAGCATTTTTCGAGGGGAAATTCCAAGAATCCCGAGCCATGGGTACTCCTGATACGGTACAAGACCATGAAGGGAATGACATATTCTGGGACTGCTTCGCAGGAGTCGACGATGGTCGCGAGCCAGACGCTTCGTTCGTGTTCGATGAGGATCAGCGGTTCATGAAGCAAGTAAGTCTTATTTCTTTGTGTTGATACCTGCGTTTACTTCATATCTCTTCTAGCCTGACTTTCTTTTCTGTGTACAGACCATGGTGCTTCACTGGGAAGCATCTTCAAAATCCAAGGTCGAGCTATCTTAGGAGAGGGAAGGCCTCAAAGTCCTCTACGTTCAAAAGGAAGAGGAGATTATTGCGTGTTGAATACGGGTTAACCATATTTACCATATTTAAAATGGGCGGGTTGAATATAGGTTTATTGCGGGCGGGTTGGGTGGATTGAGCAAATGTGGGTTGAAATTGCCACCACTAAACTCCGCATAAATTCTTTGCTAAAGTTCTTGCTTTTATTGACAATCTAATGTGTTAGCCGATCAGGTATGCTTTTATATTCATTTAAAGTGCTGAGAATTTTTTGCTCAATTATGATGTGATTTTTCCTTTATTATTATAATAATAGTGCAGTTTGTTTTTTCTAGCCCTTCTACAGAGTAATTTTATTCTTTTTCCTAAAACACAGTCTTTTCTTTCTTGTATAGGATTATAATTTCTTACACAGTAATTATCAAGTTCATTAATCCAATAATTAACGATTTCCACGGGTTATTCGACATGCTAAAATTATCTAAAGTTGATACTTCTTCCGTTATTTATAATATATGTCTGTTTGTGCAATGGTCATGGCAAGTTAGGGTAGAGTGCATATTAGTCTTTTAAGTGCACTTTTGTATTGTATGCATTAAGCATGACACTTGTATTTGACAATGAAGAAAGTTCGAATCATTCTTTTTCTCTTTATTATGATCTTTGCACTTACGATCAATTGCAGTGCACTAATTTTAGTGCAGGACCTAATGAAGTTGAACTACACTATGTGCTCCTAGCTATAAATCTGTTTCTATTATTCAAACTAATGTTAGAAATTAACTATTTGATTTTTGTTTTCTATGAATATTTTCTTTTCAAATTTTTGCTAATAATATCTGTGTTATATGTTTATATGTTCATAAGTTTTCCCCTATATAACTCATTGAAGTCATTATATTCTTCATTTATATTTTTCATTTTCTATAAATTTACTCTTTTAAATATATTTTTTGTTCCTTTTACAATTAACTCTTTGATTATATTTAAATGCGCTGATAGCTTACGAAACTTTTTTCATAGTTTATTTGATTAAATATGTTACCTGGTGATTAAATATTATTGTTAACTTTGATATACAGATTTGTTTCCACAAGATCAAGCAAATTGACGGTGAAAAAAATAGTAAAGGACAAATATCAGTTATAATATAGCATTGAGAGTAAAATTGATTAAAATACAAACTAACATTAATAAGAATAAAATAGTAGACATGATTATCTACTATTTGAATTAAATCTTTCCTTATTAGAACAATGTACTAACTTCAATATCTGGTACTTAGAGTATATTGCAAAAATCTAATTAAATTTAAATTT
Organism: Nicotiana knightiana; assembly: GCA_005239525.1. Classification (NCBI taxonomy): domain Eukaryota; kingdom Viridiplantae; phylum Streptophyta; class Magnoliopsida; order Solanales; family Solanaceae; genus Nicotiana; species Nicotiana knightiana. The sequence continues at coordinate 12,591 of ML425448.1, forward strand.
AAATAAACTAATATTAATTAAGATTTGAAAGGATGAGATTTCCATTTTTTAAAAGCTTGGACGAAATTATACTATATTAAAATATTTAAAGTTTGAGATAATATGGATTTGAGTCAACAAAAAAATAAATTTTTGCTTTAAGGTTGAGAACCAACGGTTAGTTCTTAAATTAGTTAACCAATTAATAATTAAAAGTATCCAATTCAGTTTTTTTGTCAAATTTATATAAGTAAACTTATTTTAAGTTGACAAAACTCTTAGGCTACATAAATTTATTTTTATATAAAAAAAGGCATTGGTAAGGAGATAACAGAAAATAAAGCAAAGTTAGTAATAGTATTAAAAGTCACATTGATAAAAATACAAACTTAAAGCAATACTAATAACCACCTAATATCCAAAGAGCACATAATTTCCACCCAAAATAATGGTATGGATAATACCACTATTCCCTTACATGCAAGAACCCACCCAACACGGACAAATGGTGAAAATGTGTCACCCCAAAAGGTCACCCCTAATTCCTACGTCCAAATATTACCCTAAAAATAAATTCATTAACAACAATCAAAATAAATTTATCACATCCAATGACAATCATATTAGCAACACTAACAACAATCAAACACTGACAAACCCCACTAATAATTCTTGCATGCAAACTAATATCCATACTCACGTTACACACCTGGCAGAACCAAATCAACAAATGTTGGAGAAGCAATCTCCACCAGATTATGTTAAATCCCTCAGCCAGCTAGGGGTGGAGGTCGAGGTGCTAGAGGTGGAGGCCAGACAGTTAGAGGTGGAAGACAGGCCACGAGAGGTAGAGGTCAGCCCGCAGTGGGTAGACCCAGAGATGTTCAGGTTGGAGGGGCTCCGCCCCGATGCTATGTTATTCCTGCCAGGCCTGAGGTTGAGGCCTCTGATGCAGTCATTACAGGTATGGTTTTAGTTTGCAGCAGAGATGCTTCGGTTTTATTTGATCTGGGTTCTACATTTTCCTATGTGTCTTCATATTTTGCCCCTTTGCCCCGTGATTCCCTGAGTACTTTTGTATATGTGTCTACCCCAGTGGGTGATTCTATTGTGGTAGATCGAGTCTACCGTTCATGCTTAGTGGTTATTAGTGGCCTGGATACTCATGTAGATCTTTTGCTTCTTGATATGGTTGACTTCGATGTTATTTTGGGGATGGATTGGTTATCTCCCTACCATGCTATTCCGGACTGTCATGCCAAGACAGTGACCTTGGCCTTGCCAGGACTACCTCGTTTGGAGTGGAGAGGGACTCCTAGTCATTCTTCCGGTAGAGTTATTTCCTATATGAAGGCTCGGCGCATGGTCAAGAAGGGTTGTTTGGCATATTTGGCCTATGTTCGTGATTCTAGTGCCGAGGTCTCTTCTATGAAGTCTGTGCCCGTGGTTCATGAGTTCCCAGAGGTATTCCTGTTGACTTGTCGGGTATGCCACCCAACAGAGATATTGACTTTTGTATTGAGTTGGCTCCGGGCATTTAGCCCATTTCTAATTTGCCATATCGTATGGTCCCGCCAGAGCTGAAGGAATTGAAGGATCAGTTGCAGGATTTGTTGGGTAAAGGCTTCATCAGGCCTCGTGTTTCTCCTTGGGGTGCCCCAATGTCGTTTGTCAAGAAGAAAGATGGCTCGATGAGGATGTGTATTGACTACCGGCAGTTGAACAAGGTTACTGTTAAGAATAAGTATCCTTTGCCGATGATTGATGATTTATTTGACCAGCTTCAGGGTGCTTAAGTGTTTTCCAAGATAGACTTGAGATCTGGTTACCATCAGCTAAGGATTAGGGCGTCTGATGTCCCTAAGACAATCTTTCGCACTCGGTATGGGCATTATGAGTTCTTGGTGATGTCATTTGGGTTGACAAATGCCCCCGCTGCTTTTATGGAGTTGATGAACCGAGTGTTCAGGCCCTATTTGGATTCGTTTGTTACAGTCTTCATTGATGATATTTTTATTTACTCCCGTAGCCGAGAGGAGCATGAGCAGCACCTTCGAGTCGTCCTGCAGACTCTGAAGGACAGTCAGTTGTATGCCAAATTTTCCAAGTGTGAGTTCTGGTTGAGTTTGGTTGCCTTTCTAGGCCATGTGGTATCATTATAGGGTATTCAGGTGGATTCCAAGAAGATTTCAGCAGTCAGAGATTGGCCTAGGCCCACTTCAACTACAGAGATTCGGAGTTTCTTGGGCTTAACAGGTTATTATCGTCGGTTTGTGGAGGGCTTTTAATCTATTACAGCCCCGATGACCAAGTTGACTCAGAAGGGTGCCCCATTCAGGTGGTCAGATGAGTGTGAGGCGAGCTTTTAGAAGCTCAAGACACCCTTGACCACGGCACCGGTGTTAGTTTTTCCCACAGGTTCAGGACCATATACCGTGTATTGTGATGCTTCACGGGTTAGACTTGGTGCAGTGTTGATGCAGGGTAGAAAGGTTATAGCTTATACTTCACATCAGTTGAAGGTTCATGAGAAGAACTATCTAGTTCATGATTTAGAGTTAGAAGCTATTGTTCATGTGTTGAAGATTTGGAGGCATTATCTATATGGGGTTCCATGTGAGGTGTTCACGGATCATAAGAGTTTGCAGTATTTGTTCAAGCAGAAGGAGTTGAATATGAGGCAGAGGAGGTGGTTAGAGCTGTTGGAGGACTATGACATTAGCATCTTATATCATCCGGGGAAGGCCAATGTGGTGACCGATGCTTTGAGCCGGAAGTCCGCCAGTATGGGTAGTCTTGCTTATATACCAGCCGGTGAGCGACCGCTTGCTTTGGATGTTCAGGCTTTGGCAAACCGATTCGTGAGATTGGAGGTTTCTGAGACTGGCAGTGTTTTGGCCCATACTGTGGCCCGTTCTTCATTGTATGATCGTATCTGGTCCAGGCAGTATGATGATCGTCATTTATGTGTTCTTAGAGATATGGTCTAGCATGGATGTGCCAAGCAGGTCACAGTTGATGATGAGGGAGTCTTGAGGATGCAGGGTCGGATTTGTGTGCATGATGTTGATGGCATTCGTGAGTTGATATTGCAAGAGGCCTGTCGCCCCCCCCCCC
>MDKJ01124810.1:0-32978 GCA_005239525.1 Nicotiana knightiana
GGGGGGGGGGGGGGGGGGGGGGGGTTAACGTGGGTAAACAAACAAATAATGAAAGCGACCTATATTTACTTTATTCCGCCCAAGGCATTTATGTGAGAGTCCCATTTTTCGACCATTTATGACACTTTAATTAGGAAGAGGAAGAAGTGCCAGGTACCAACTACCAAGTCCATGACCTTTTGAATTCCTACTTCTTAGAAGAGGGAATACACACAGCTCGCCATCAACATGCCTGTGTCACATGGGCATTTAAGTCTTTCAGCAGCCGCTGTATTTATGCGTGAAAAATTACTGAGAAAGTGGGGCCTCCACCCACATTTTGCATGCACGCGCTCGTTCCTACTTAGAAGAGGGAATACACACAACTCACTATCAACATGCATGTGTCACAGGGGCATTATGTCTTTTAGCAGCCGTTGTATTTATGCATGAAAACTTGTTGAGAAAGTGGGTCCTCCACCCACATTTTGCATGCACGCACTCAATGTATCGGTAAGACTATAAATTCTTTGAAAAGGTGGGCCTCGATTTATTTAGAATTCACATAATCTTATTATCTATACCTAACACACTCCATTGTGCAGCCATTCCAAATTTCACCCCTTTAAACGTGGGCTCACATAAACTTTCCATTTTCCAATTATATTATTCTTATGCAAGGATTTCCTTAAACTTCAAAAATAGTAGAAACATGACATACTTTTCCAATTTTCCATATAAAATTAAAATTAATAATAACAAAAACAACAAACCCAGTAAAATCTCACTAGTGCGGTATGGGGAGAGTAGAGTGTACGCAAACCTTACCCCTACCCCTAAAAGGGTAGAGAGATTGTTTCTGGGAGACTCTCGGCTCAACAGAAGAGACAATAGTACCAGAAAAGAAACAAAAGACAAGGCCCGTAACAACAAAAGATGCTAGAAAGATAATAACAACAACGAACAAATGAAAGGACAATAACACAAACTATGCAAAACAACAATGTGAACACAACATAGACCGCTAACAAACCTAAACAAAACTATATCAGACTACCCGGTACAAAGAGGGAAGAAATCTCGACTACCCCTAGCCTACCACCCTAATTCTCGACCTCCACATGTTCCTATCAAGAGCCATGTCCTCAGAAATCTAAAGTCGCGTCATGTCCTGCCTGATCACCTCGCCCCAATACTTCTTAGGCCGCCATCTGCCTCTTCTCGTTAATGTAAAAGCCAACTGCTCACACCTCCTAAACAGGGCATCTATGGTTCTCCTCCGCATGTGCCCGAACCACCTAAGTCTCGCTTCCCGCATCTTGTCGTCCATGGGAGAAACGTCCACCCTCTCCTCAATATCATCATTCCTTATCTTATCCAGTTTAGTATGCCCGTACATCCATCTCAACATCCTTATTTCAGCTACTTTCATCTTCTGAATATGTGAATTCTTCACTGGCCAACACTCAACCCCATACAACATAACCGGACTAACCACCTGCTCTGTAAAACTTACCTTTGAGTTTCGGTGACACCTTCTTGCCAGACAAGACTCCAGACGGTAACCGCCAATTCATCCACCCTACCCCAATACGATGCGTGACATCCTCATCGATCTCCCCATCTCTCTAGATGATTGACCATAGGTACTTGAAACTTTCTCTATTGGGGATGACTTGTGAGTCGAGCCTCACTACCATGTCCGCTTCCCCCCGTCACGCTGTTAAACTTACACTCTAGATATTTCGTCTTAGTCCTACTCAACTTGAAACCTTTGGATTCTAGGTCGACCTCCAAACCTCCAATCTCTCATTAACGTCGCCTCGTGTCTCATCAATAAGAACTATATCATCAGCGAACAACATACATCATGGAACCTCCACTTGCATATGGTGTGTCAGGGCGTCCATCGCCAGGGGAAATAAGAACGGGCTAAGCGCAGATCCTTGGTGAATCCCCATAATGTCATGACCCAAACTGATGGGCCGCGATGGGCACCTGGTACCTTACTCAACCGAGTACCAATGTAACATATATTTCTTATTACATCATCATATACACGTGAGATACATGCCTAATAGGCCAACATGATTATTTATAAACTCAAAACATAGGCCGACAAGGCCGTACAATATTTCATGTACACGACATATGTCTACAAGCCTCTAAGAGTACATAAATGTCATAAAGGTCGGTACGGGGCCCCGCCATACTAATCAGTACATGTCCTAATCATACTGACCACATAAGAAACTCCGGAGCAAATGGAGCGCACCAACACCTTCCGCTGAGCTGATAGCCTATTTGGAGAATTCTCGACCTGTCTATCAAGACCTGCGGGCCTGAAATGCAGCGTCCCCAGGCAAAAGGAACGTCAGTACGATTAATGTACCGAGTATGTAAGGCACATAAATAAGTACATAACACACATGTAAGAAATATAGAGTAACTAACTCAACCTGTGGGTCTGGATAGCTCTGTAAATCATGAAATAATTATAGTGTCAGGCATATGCGTATAATGTCATGTCGTGCATAGGTATATGTTTCATAACATCATCAGGCCTCTGAGGGTATCCCATCATATAATCTCGGCCAGTGTGGGCAAAATCATCAACGTATACCAGTTGATCAGGTGGTGGTGCGTATATAACGTCATAACCTTTTCCCATATCCCATATAAATATAATATACATATATACGCATATATAACGCTGTCTAGTCATGGTTCAATATGTATGTATAAATGCTTGAAATGCATAGGAAATACGTTAATAAAATCTCTCGGTACATCATAAGGCCATTATGCCTATGATTAATATCATGAAATAAACTTTATCAACTTACGTATTTTTGAGACCCATGAACAAAAAATAATAATAATTCACATGGGGAATCAAGAATATAGACACCCCTAATATTTCTATGAATAAAGTAATTTATGGAAATCGTGTGTTTGCTCGTTTCTTCTACATAATTTGGATCATGCCAAAAGGAAAGAAGGGATAGCTTTAACATACCTGGGGTAGGGAAAAAATTCGTATGCTATTATTGGAAAAGGTTGCATCGTACCCCTTTAGAACCACAAAATTACATGTTGTTAAGCTTCCAGTAATTTCTTGTTGAATTGTTGGTTGGAAAACGTTTGTTGAAACTTGCTAATCGTTCTGGATTTAAAATTTTTGGTTGAAATCTATCCTATAAAAATGGCTAATTTGGATTTTGGTTGAAAGGATCTTTTATGTAAGATTGATTATGAATCTAATGGGTAAGTCTTTTGTGAATATGAAAGATCTTTTAAAAAGGAGTGAAATGAGACATTATGCCACCTAATCCAAAAATACTAAGAGTCATTGTTAGGAAGTGGTGTGGTTGCCACGTTATATTGGAGGGTGAAATTTATTAATTTTTATCCACTTATTAGTTAATTGGGTAATATCCCGTTACCCGGTAATTAATAAATTACCCGCATAATTAAAAATTATCTCAATTACTTAAAATTCTACTTATTCTCAATGCGCTTTATATATCCCAATATCATGGTCATATGGTACCTTATATGGTATTATTCTGTCAATATCGGGTATTAACAAGACTCTACTAGACACGGCTTGTAGACTCCATAGGATAGAACAGCTCTGATACCACTTTTGTCACGACCCAAACCGATGCGCCGCGACGGGCACCCTGTACCTTACTCAACCGAGTACCAATGTAACATATCTTTCTTATTACATCATCATATACACGTGACATACGTGCCTAATAGGCCAACATGATCATTTATAAACTCAAAACATAGGCCGACAAGGTCGTACAATATTTCACGTACACGACATATGTCTACAAGCCTCTAAGAGTACATAAATATCATAAAGATCGGGACAGGGCCCCGCCATACTAATCAGTACATGTCTTAATCATACTGACCGCATAAGCAACTCCGAAGCAAATGGAGAACACCAACACTTTCCGCTGAGCTGATAGCCTACTTGGAGGATTCCCAACCTGTCTATCAGGACCTGCGGGCATGAAACGCAGTGTCCCCAGGCAAAAGGGACGTCAATACAAATAATGTACCGAGTATGTAAGGCACATAAATAAGTACATAACAGACATGGAAGAAATATAGAGTAATTGACTCAACCTACAAGTCTGGATAGCTTTGTAAATCATGAAATAATTATAGTGTCATCCATATGCATATTATGTCATGTCGTGCATAGGTATATGTTTCATAACATCATCTGACTTCTGATGACATCCCATCATATCATATCGGCTAGTGTGGGCAAAATCATCAACGTATACCAGCTGATCAGGTGGTGGTGCGTATATAACGCCATAACCTTTTTCCATATCCCATATAAATATGATATACATATATATATGAGTATATAACACCGTCTAGTCATGGGTCGATGTGCATGTATAAATGCACGAAATGCATATGAAATACGTTAATAAAATCTCTCGGTACATCATAAGGCCATTATACGTCTGATTAATATCATGAAATAAATTTTATCAACTTACGTATTTTTGACACCCATGAACAGAAGATAATAATAATTCACATGAGGAATCAAGAATATAGACATCCCTAATATTTCTATGAATAGAGTAATTTATGAAAACTGTGTGTTTGCTCGTTTCTTCTGCATAATTTGGATCATGCCAAAAGGAAAGAAGGGATAACATTAACATACCCGGGGTAGGGAAAAAGTTCGTATCCTATTCTTGGAAAAGGTTGCACCGTACCCCTTTATAACCACAAAATTTACATGTTGTTAAGCTTCCAATAATTTCTCGTTGAATTGTTGGTTGGAAAACGTTTGTTGAAACTTGCTAATCGTTCTGGATGTAAAATTTTTGGTTGAAAGCTATTCTGTAAAAATGACTAACATTTAGGTTTTGACTGAAGGGATCTTTTATGTAAGATTGATTATGAATCTAATGGGTAAGTCTTTTGTGAATATGAAAGATCTTTTAAAAAGGAGTGAAATGTGATATTATGCCACCCAATCCAAAAATACTAAGAGTCGTTGTTTGGAAGTGGTGCGGCTGCCAAGTTATTTTGGAGGGTGAAATTTATTAACTTTTATCCACTTATTAGTTAATTGGGTAATATCCCGTTACCCGGTAATTAACCAATTACTCGCATAATTAAAAATTGTCTCAAATTACATAAAATTCTACTTATTCTTAATACACTTTATATATCCCACTATCATGGTCACATGGTACCTTGTATGGTATTAGTCCATAAATATCGGGTATTAACGCTTGACCCGTATTTTACCCCCACATGCCAAACATGGATGGAAATTCATTTTCTTTGTTGCTTCCCCTTTCACCTTCACGAATTTATTCATCACTTGTGAAATGGCCTAATCCTTTTAATCTCTAAATAATCTTTTACTTGGACTGGTGTCAATTACCTTATGACAAATTCAACGTACAATACTACTGGGTGCAACATCGTCCTGATTTAATACTGCAAAGTGTAACATCATGGTAATTGAATACTGCAAGGCGTAACATAATCGTAATATAATAATGCGGGACGTAACATCATCGTAATATATTACTACAGAGCATAACATTGACATAATACTGCGGGGTGTAACATATTACCACCGAAAATAGCTCTCAGTCACCTCCCGCGGTCCTGACCCGAGTCATAGCTCCATCATACATATCCTTTATCGATCTAATATATGCTACTGACACCCCTTTCACCTCCAGGCATCTCCAAAGCACGTTCTGAGGGTTGTCGTACGCCTTCTCTAGGTCAATAAACACCATGTCCAAATCCCTCTTCCTATCCTTGTACTGTTCCACCAACCTCCTGATAAGGTGGATAGCTTCCGTAGTAGAACGTCCCAATATGAACCCAAATTGGTTTTCAAAAATAGACACCATCTTCCTTACCCTCCCTTCCACCATCCTCTCCCAAACTTTCATGGTATGGCTTAACAACTTGATGCCCCTATAGTTTTTACAATTCTGGATATCATCTTTGTTCTTGTACAATAGAATCATCGTACTACATCTCGACTCATCTGGCATTGTCTTCGTCCTACAAATAACATTAAACAACCCAGTCAACCACTCCAAACCTGCTCTACCCACATACCTCCAAAATTCTACTGGAATCTCGTCTGGTCCGGTCGCTTTGCCCTGACTCATCTTACACAAAGCTCACACTACCTCTTCCATCTTAATATGCCTGTTGTACCTAAAGTCTCAGAGACCCTCGGAGTGCCCCTACTCCTCCAGCACAATGTTACCACCCCCCATCTTCATTCAGAAGTTTATGAAAGTACATCTGACATCTATGCTTAATCTGGAACTCCTCCGTCAACACTCTACCTTCCTCATCTTTGATACACCTCACTTGATCCAGATCACGAGTCTTTCTCTCTCTCGCTTTGGCCAGCTGAAATAACTTCTTGTCCCCACCTTTACCCCCTAGTTCCTCATACAACTGACCAAACGCAATATTTTTAGCCTTAGCTACCACTAATTTTGCCTCCTTCCTAGCTTCCTTATACCTTACTTTGTTCGCTCTCCTCTGCTCCTCGCTGCTTCCCTCCACTAACGAAAGGTACGCCGCTTTCCTTTCTTCCACTTTACCTTGGACCATGTCATTCCACCACCAGTCACCTCGGTGCCGCCATAATAGCCCTTCGAGACCCCTAACACCTCTTTCGCCGCCTCCCTTATACATTCTGTCCTCGCCGTCCACATAGCGCTAGCATCCTTACCGCTCTTCAAAGCACCCACAACCATCAACCGCTGCTCCAACTCCTGCGCATTATCCTTAGTCAAAGCACCCCACCCGATCCTCGGTTGACCCCGCACAAACCTCTTCTTCCTCTTTATCACAATACCGACGTCGATCACCAGGAGCCTATGCTGAGTTACAATCCGCGTACAACCCCCTATCACACCTCCTGAAGAGGAGATAATCAATCTGAGTCTTAGCCACCATACTCCAAAAAGTAACCAAATGCTTCTCCCTCTTCGGAAAACTAGAATTCACGATCACCAACTCAAAAACCCTAGCAAAATACGACAGTGAAGAGTAGATAAAAGATGCAACTACAGAAAAGCAAAGGTGTAAAGTCGGAAGTAACAAATATTACGCACTAATACAACAACAGATTAACTAAAATAGGTGAAAGAAAAATAGGTGGCGGGGACGTACCAATTCCCGCGAATAGAACCTGGATGCTTTGGAACCCGACGTCCAACCCTTGTGACTGCCACACGGCCTGCTCTTCTATGCTTTCCCGTGCACCTCCCACCCGTCACCAAACAGCCACCAAAAAGTGCCACCTGAAACACACACAACACACCAGGGGACCAAGGAAAAGGGAGGAGTGCGGTACTGTCACCGACACGGATACGCAGGAAAAAAATGTTGATCCGAGAAACAGTGGGTATGAAAGGTATAACGAAGAAAGGGAAACACAGAGGAGGGTGTTGTGATTGGAGCCGGAAAGGAAGAAGAAAGACGAGGCGACGCCGGTGGTGCGACGGTCGCCGGCCTAGCTACTGCTAGGGTTAAAGAAAGGGGAAGGAAGATAGAAACGCACGGGTAATAGAGAGAGAAAGGAGAGAGAAATGGAAGGGCGAGAGCTTACCTGGTTTACCGGTGCCGGTGCTGGAGATTTGTCGGTCGAGAGATTGCCGTTAGTGTTAGACTATCTAAGTGGGAGTATAGCGTGAAGGAGAGAGAAGAGAGAGAAGAGAGACGCCTCAAGCCACTTTTTGAAATAGTGTAAGTTTAAAATTAATGTTAAGCTTAAAATTAATAAAACGAAAATAAACTAAGATTCATAGATTTCATCTCCATGTTCCAATATTTTAAAAAAAATTAGAAAGTTGTATTTTGTTAAAAATACATGTTGAAATTATAAGTAACTTTAGTTAGGTTTTCTGCAAAGAATTTGCATAATTATTGACTTAATATTTCGTTTGGACTCTTAAGATTTAGACTGAAAAAAGTGAAGTGATTTGTACAAATTCAAAGAAGGCTAAATATATATGTAGCCCCCTAGAACTGTATATACTAACAACTTTTTGAACGTTAATTTATATTTTAGGTCAATGACTCTTGTGTACATCTCATACAAATCTTACACTCCTGGATATTAGCTTAAGCTTAATAATATTTGCATCCACATGCTACTCAACAGTTACTTTCTTCATAAATTTCATCAAGGTGTCCACACTTATTTTAGATTCTTGGTTATAGACTACTTCTGCATTACCTTTGAAAACCTATAGTTGAAACGTATTGTGATTTTGAAAATTTAAGAGGAAGAAACATGTGAGAGTTGAAAACAAGCTACTTAACAATATTTTTAGAAGTTCAAAAGAAATTTTTTGTTATACTTTTATGACAATGAAAATGAGGTAGTAAAATTTTACTGCCTTAACTATGCAATTGGGCCCAGGCGTAGCTCGGGATAATTGTACTAGTCAATTAATAGGAATTTATTTCAGCTTGAAAAAAAAGGAAAAAGACATAAGTACTTCTTGAACTTGAGTCATATTTCAGTTAGACACTTAAACTTTGCCTATTAACCCTTGAACTTTGTTGAAGTGAAATAAATAAACCTTAGACTATGACGTGGCACGAAAAGTGTGTTCATTCTCTTTTAAAAAAAGATTTAAATAATGTTCCTTTTATTCATTTCTTTTTGTTTTGAAATCCAACCCTTTTCTTAATTTGGTCATGTTGCCCAGAGATTATCAACTCCATTAAAAACCTCTTGCAAGTTCACCAAAGGTCTAAGCACCATTCATTCTCTCGATTGGGACGGTAGAATTACACGAATTTTGAAATTGGGGGGAGCGGAACAACTTGTTTAGTTTATATTTTTTTTTTGGCAAGAGGGGAAACTCGCAGTCGCTACAACCTCTGCCAACGTCTCAGCCCTTCGGGTGAGCACTCTGTGGTGAACACTTTGTGTGCACTAAGTGTTGATACCCAATTTTTTCCTCATATTATAAAATACATACATGTATATATATATACCTTCAAAATAGCATGTTTGCACCATTATTTAGTTTACAAACCTATACAAGCATTTTCTATCATTTTTCATAATTTTTTAAAGCGCAAAATTAATTTCTTTTTATATTTTTATTATACAAATATATAGTAATTATCCTTTAAATTATTTTGTTATGACTTAATCATCCAAATTTATTACTTACGCTTACATGTACATTTTATAATATTTTACTTCATTTTCTATAATTAAATTTGCATTTTTATGCTAATTACACATTTTTTGTAATAATAGCCTACACTTTGTAATTAATTGTATTTATTATTTTATTTAGAGTTAAAACAACTTTTTATATGTTTACGACCTTCAGCTATTATTTTAAAGTACTTATTTGCTTAAATAGTATTTTTAATACCTATTTAGATATTTTATTAATCAATGTTTCCTTAATTTCTTTATTTTAAAAGCTGGCCAGATTTAAACTAATTTTCGGACCTAAACTACCTAGAACCCAGCCCAATTATCCCAAAAACCTTGGCCAATAACCCAAGCCCAAATCAAGAACCCCTAATTCCCAACCCCGTTGGAACCCACTAAAAACGACCCGTCCCGTTCATTTTAAATCCCACCCGTTGATACCTCAAGATCAACGGCCTTCATTCATTCACCCGATTTAATTAACCTAACCCGCCCCAAAACCCTACCATTTCATCTCAAATGTCGCCTTTGAATCCTCCTTTTTTTTCTTTTACGAACCCTAGCTGCTACAATCTCAACTTCACCAAATACGACTCTAAAATGGAATCAATCACTGATTCACTTACCTTAGTCATCTTCTATCACTATGATCGTTCATTTATGGTATTACTTAGATGCTTTCCTAAGTTTGTCAAGAATCACTTCCGAGATTGGACTGGAATGACTTGGATCTTTTTATCTTAAGCGGGTTTTCGTCTATATACGCTCAATAAAGAGTGATTTACACTCTTGGTTCGAGTTTCAGACGTTTGAACCCAATTAGTGTTTGAGTCTCTCCATCTCCCTTTCTGATTTAGATTTGTATATGATATTGTCTTTCCTTATTTGTGCTTAATTGATTATTTTCCATATTTTTTCTTTCAATTTCTACTACTATATAAACCCCTCCCCATTCTCCTTTTGGACAGAGCCAAAGCCACTAGGTTCGATTTTTAATCTTTTCTTGGTGCAAGCACTGCCCGGGGTTCATTTGAAGCCCTTGGGAACTCTAATGCACTAAGATTCTGGGTTCTTGCTCTTTGTTGATATTCAGAGTACTGTGGAATTTTCTCTTTCTTGTTGTTTATTTAACTGGTGAGTCTCTTGGCTTTACGATTTCAATTTCATGACCTAATGTGTTCTTAGACCATCTCTATGTGTAACTTTGCTAGCACTGCACTCGTATTATGATTTGAACCTCTTCAGCATGTGGCTTTTTACTTAAACTCTCAAGTTTTGAGATATGTTGTTTAAATATCCTTCACCTGAATAATTTGGACCTTCTTAAGTTCATTTAGCCTGATGTATTGGTACTTGAATGCCTACATTACTGTTTGACATAAGTTTGCTTCCCTACTCTATGCTGAATTCCTGCAATGACTGCCTCAAATTTGTAATGTTTTATAATCTGTGACTTGCTCCCTTGATATTGTGTTACTCAACATGTCTTTGGCTTACTTGATTCCATATCCTTTTAGTGATTATTTGAGACGTTAGAGTAGCTATCCCAACATGTGTTTCCTTACCATATTTGATACTGTGTTGTTTCATGATGTAAGTTAGCATGTCCGTCTTTCGATATTCTGATGGATACTTGGGACCCCTAGGCTTTAAAATCTTTATGTTGGTACTCCACCTAGACCTGTTTGGTGTTTCTTACCTTTGTATGTTAATCTTGCAATCCCAGAAAACTTGACTCTTCTCTAACTCTCTCAATGTGTTTTCTACTAATATGTTACTTTTTTTTACAAGTGTTGAACCTGCCTCTAAGCCTTATTGATCTTCTTAACTAGCATATTTTGTGTTTTAGACAACTTTGTGATGTTTGCCTTTTAAAATACAAGTGTATCTCTTCAAATTTTGTCCCTTAATCGTAGTTCTCTCATTCTCTTTTGTTACCTATAGTACTCTGAATCTATAATTCTTGGCCGGTTGAAAGCCAAGGCCACTAAGACTTCCTGTATTTGACCTCCCTAGTGTTAGTACTGCTCGGGGTCTATTCGAGACCCTTGTGAACTCTGATACACTAAGACTTGGGGTTTGCTGGCCACTCTCCTTACTTGGACTATCTCTAATACTCAATTCTTCCCCATTCTATTTGCTGAATGTGCAAATTTGTTTGTTTAAGTTATTCCATGTCTGAATCATATGGTCAATCTATGGTTGTTTGGTTTGGTTTGAGTTCCTCTATGGTTTCTGGGCTATGCTGATGAATATAGTCCTCTACTGGAATCTGGGTATGCTATGTGTGAAGAAAGAGTTGTTGAAGGCCCAGGCAAGACTGGCTATCTCTTTGGGCCTGTTTTAGGCCTACTGTTATTTTTTGTACAACTTTTGTAATTACATTCATTATTGGGTTTGTAATCATTCTTTAATAAACTATTGGGGTGTTAGTGAAATTGGGAAAAGGGCATATTCTAATGTTTGCATAAAAAGGGTAGAAATCATGCCTATAGGATTTATATGATCTATTTGCTATCTGACTTGCTATATGCGTCATTCAAATTTCTCCGTGCACTATTAGAATTCATGACATTAGGGAAATCACACACTCACATAACTTATATACTATCAAAGCATAGTGCTATATTTATTCCCATGTCTACTGCTATGTGTCGCTATACAACATGCCTATAGGAAATAAATGCTAATAACTGCTCTTTAATTTGCACCATGTTCATTAGATATCATGCCTATTGAATTTTATTTATTTAATTCGCTATTACACCTAGAAAACATGCTTATAGGAGCTAAATATAAAAGAAAATCGGTTCCAATCACCAATCTTTAGAAATCATGCCTATAGGATATTACCACTTGCTCTAAAGTACTGATACTGGACTCTTCAAATGATGTTTATAGCTTACTCACGCCACTAGTAGAAATCATGAGTAATTCTGAGCATTTCCAATAATTTTTACTGTCCCTTACTGTGTAAACCATTTAGAGATCATGCCTATAGGTTTTATTAACTTATAATCTATAATCTCAATAAACATCTTAGCAGTATCAGATACTCACAAACTAGTAATTTAGAAATCATATGTCCAACGTGGAACCCGGCATCTAAAACTGCCTGCATATTTGGATCAGATCATATAGAAGCCATGTCTATGGAGCTTAATGACATCAATTTTCCTCAATTCTGAAATTTCCTATTGCCTAACGTAGATATCTGTTTGCGTGCATTTTTTGTCTAATTGTGGAGGCTAACTTGAGCCTTTAACTGTCTTTAAGTGCAATCCTATCTGTTTGAATTGTCGCCTGGTTTTGACATTTTCTGAGCAGCCTAAGTAAAGTCTAGAACCACCCAAAATAGAGGTCCAATGTCTCCTGGACCATAGGTATGGGAGTGGTGGTACACGCATAAGACACGACTTATAATTGAACTAGTGCGCTTTAGGTAATAACTTAAAGATAGTAATCGGGTAGCAGGAGATGATAGTCTATGCCCGCTGAATAATACGAGTAACACCTCATTGTGAGGGAGTTACGAAGTATTATTTATGTTGCACGGGGTGATCCTTTAGGCTAAATAACTTAGGACCCGCCTTATTCCCTTTTTATATTTGAATCAAGTGTTCGTATTTACTCAAAGTCTTTTAATAATAAAATTTCTCAAACTTCTTGCTTTCTATGTCTTTGCTTATCTGACTAATTCATATAATTCAAGTTCGATCGGGACCCACAATTGTGGACCTCTAATAGTGCCTAAGACCTTCTCTTCGAGGTAATTTCGATCCCTTAGCCGATTTCTGGTGATGCAAACTAATCAAACCCGAGTCATATACAAATAGGTGCCCTAACGCACCTTAAATCGTTAGGTGGCGACTCTCCTATTTTAATACTTCCTTAAAAGAGTTGTCACATGTCGAAACTCGATTTTTTCTCAAATTGGCTATAACATGTGTATTCCTTTTTCTAGTCGTGCTTATTTGCTCCAAGTCATTTTTAAATTGCTACTTCATGTCTCTCCCCATTCCTACGGCCTCGCTTACTTTATTACGATTCCAATATTACACAAACTAACTTCTTGTTTTTCTTTCTTTTTTATGTGTTTTATGTTTCATCTTAATACATCATTTATTGCTTTCACATGTTTTATCATGCTAATACTTGACAACGTGTTATTTACCTTTGCATAAAGCATGTTCCACATCATTTTCCACTCATGCCAAATTAATACCATAGCGGCGCTTGATGAGCTTTCGTGCTATTCCGAAATTACCCTTTAAATCTGGAAAGGCTTATTTGCGGTAAAACTAGTCGATCAGCGGTGCAGTCGGCAGTTCCGTGCCTTTCCCTCTCAAGTTGTCCACTTGAGGGTACCAGTCTAAACTCTTCTAGAAAACCCATTCTAATATCAGCTGTGCATGCATCATGTCAAACCTAGTACCGGTAAGAACGCTGTCCGCGTAATAATCCACTAAGACAAGCCTTGTCCAAAGTCCGACGGGATTTCCATAATCCCAAAGGACACCATCACGATATGTGCATTATTTGGAGAAAACATGTCGGTATGTTGATCATTAATGTGCGAATGGTCAAATCCGGAGGGGGAAAGAGCTAACTCTATTTGTTTTGAAGAAAATGAGACACGAAGTCCCCAAGTTTGATATGGTTCAAAACATCCCACCTTTGCTGCTTGATTGGTGGAAAAACCTCTCACCTAGTGACAAGAACCATGTGAAAAGGGTCATCGCAAATTAACCTTCTTTATTGGACATTCGGCCAAATAATGCATTGATTGAGGCCGCCACTGTGTTTTGGGATGAGAAGAGAGTTGTCTTCCATTTTGGTGACATAGAAATAACTCCTCTTTTTGAGAAAATAGGAGGCTTCACTGGGCTCCCATGGGATAGTTCTCGTATATAGGTACCAGGAAATCGCACTCCCCGAGGTTTCTTGAAAATGATAGGTTTCAAGAAAAATGATGAATTACTGTGTTTCAAGAAATTATGCATACCATTTGAGTTCCTTTATAAACGCTATGGGTATATCAAGTCATACCGCCTTCAACATGATGAACTTTCCATTACTTCTTTGGGTTGGACAGATCGCCGGGGTTTTGTATTCATTGTCTATTTTTAGGGGATGCTGATATTTCCAATGAAGGGGGAAATGATCCACACTCGCATCGCTATAGTCTCCAGGACTCTAATAGAGGGAATATAGGGACAAACTTACACCATCGTCCCTATGATCGTGGCTGAAATGTACCGGGCTCTAGATCGCTGCAAAAAAGGGTATAGGCACTTCGAGGGTTGCAATCTGTTGTTGCAGTTACGGTTATTAGAACACTTTAAAATATGTGAATATCATCAAGAACTTCTATGAAAATTGTTGAATGACCACATAGTCTACCATCATCCGAAAAGAATGACATTTATCCCTGATAGGTTTGCGCAACCTGGAAATGCTATGAGCTGGGTGCGTTTTTTCAACGG
Organism: Nicotiana knightiana; assembly: GCA_005239525.1. Lineage (NCBI taxonomy): Eukaryota > Viridiplantae > Streptophyta > Magnoliopsida > Solanales > Solanaceae > Nicotiana > Nicotiana knightiana. The sequence continues at coordinate 14,692 of MDKJ01124810.1, forward strand.
TTTGACTGACGAAAAGGTACACTGGATGTTTGAGTGGTTCCCTAGTGGGAATTTCATCATCAGGTCAAGAGAAACCACTCATGTAGTACTGATTGGGTTAAGAGGAATCTACTCTTATGATCCTATTAGGGTAATGAGACAAGCTGGTAGAAAGCACGTTATACCTCGGGTTTCCAACATGGTCCAGTACAAAGAAGACTTTAAGGCAAATGCCATTCCATTCAACTTCGAGGCACATCATATGTGGAATCAAAAGATCATTCCGGAGAGAGATACCATCGAGCCAGATCGGTATCATGTCGGTCATGTGTACTTCTATCCATCATGGTTGGTAGATGATATAGCGGGGGATGTCAATCCAGGGATTAAACTGAAAAATAGGGTTATTGACGACGTTGCTGAAGTCAAATATAGGATGTTGCGCAAAAGGGTTTTCAAGTCTGAAGCTAGGCATTTGGAGCAACATAAAGTGGACATGGAAGCAATCAAAGAGTGAAACAAATCACTCTAAATCAACAAAGTGGTTGGAATATTTGGAGCGAGGGTTAATGGAGCTTGAGGGAAAGATGAGGAAAAAGATCTCGGACTGTCAGAATTCAGAGAGCAATGGAGGAGGGCACCTAGCAAGGGTGTATCTGCTATTGGACATGTGCGACCGGGGGAGCCTGATTGATGGAGCCAAGAAGGCCAAGCATGGAGAAGGTCCCTCTGAGACCAAGTAGATTAGGAAACAATGTTTTACTGCTTTCTAGACTCGTTTTAGACTTTGATTGTAATAAGTCAAATGTCATTAGTAACTTCTTCTCATTATTGTCGTTTTAGTAGAGATTTGGTTCATTTTCACATCAATGAAATAATGCAATTATTGGCATCAAAATTCTCCAAATCTATATGTCGCTTAGGCCTACCTCGGGCACAACGAGGTCCCTCAAATTAGGACGCAAATTTATAATTCCGCAATACATGTTTAAATACCACAAACATCCTTTTAATACCTCCTACTGACTTGGGTACCTTTGTTTATCTTTTCTTTTGTTTATTCCCATTCCCTCATGTTGGTTTTTGCATACTTGCATCATCAGCATATCATACCAGATCCAGAGGTCCTCCACCTCGTCCTTCACCAAGTGATCCTAAGAACAAAGGAAAAGCCAAAATGGATGATATGAGTGGTATCAGGAAAGACAACGCTACTCACTTAGAGAATGTCGAAACTTCAAATGGTCGGAGTACTCCGGCACAGAATGATTTGGTCTTACGGTTGGAATAGAAAATACTGGAGTTACAAGGGGAGCTTGAGCAGGTCCAGAACTTGGCAAACCTTTCGCTAACCCTGAACGTTCCCGACGTTAACATACATAATGCCCAAGGCCCAACACCTCCCCAAAACACATAAAACCAACACCCCCAAAATCCTCCCGCACCTCACCAATATGTCACACCTCCTCAAAATCCCAATCTTCCACCATTATCGACCCCTCCACAACATCATCACCATCCATCCAGTTTCCACAAACCACTACCTATCACACTCCTCAAAATGCACCAGAACCTACTCCTGATCCCCAACAACCCAACCAACGACCACTACTACGCCCAAATTCCTGGAGTCCATTAAAGCAACCCCACATATGTGGAAACCTTATCCCATACTCCACAACAGACCCTGTACACACCAGAGTCCCCCGGAGGGACCTGCTCATCAAGAACATGGCAGAGGAACACAAGAAACTTAGTGGCAGAGTCCCAAGTGCTGAAGGTGGTAAAGGCGTCGATGGTTTAAATTATGAGGATTTGTGTATTCAGCTGAATGTAGAACTACCAGAGGGTTACAAACCTCCTAAGTTTGAAATGTTCGACGGGGCAGGTGATCCGAAGGTATATTTGAGAAAGTACTGTGACGAGCTTGTAGGGGTTGGCAAGGATGAAAGAATCCGCATGAAGTTGTTCATGAGGAGCCTCACTTGAGATGTCCTGTCTTGGTACATCAGTCAAAATCTGATGAAATGGGTTAATTGGGTGAGCATGGCATCCGATTTTATGGATCGGTTCAGGTTTAATACGGAAAATATGTCAGACGTTTTCTACATTCAGAATCTTAAGAAGAAGCCAACAGAGACTTTCCATGAGTATGCTACTCGGTGGAGGTCAAAAGCTGCAAAAGTAAGGCCAGCACTGGAAGAAAAACAGATGAATAAGTTTTTTTGTCTGAGCTCAGGATCCACAGTACTACGAGAGACTGATGGTTATTGAAAACCATAAATTTTCTAACATCATCAAATGAGGATAATGAATAGAACAAGGGATTAAGAGCAAAATGGTGACAAATTTAGAAGTGCCAAGCCACAAACAAAGCCTTGCAGTCAGGGGTATTTCTAAAAAGAAAGAAGTAGGGGCAGTAATGGTGGCCCAAGGTCCAAAGTCTCATCTCACATACCAAACACCCCAACCCAAATATCAGCCTTCACCTCCTAGATACCAAAAATCTGCCACCACTCACCATACTTATAATACCCATCTAGCATACTACCATTCACCACTAGCCCACCAAAACTACCAAAAACCTAAACCAAATTTCGACCGCAGACCGCCTAGACAATACACCCCAATTGCTGAACCCATAGATCAACTGTACAAAAGACTGAAGGCTGCCGGTTATGCCATTCCCATTCCCGATGTTGTTATGGAAAACTCATCCCAGTAGATTAATCCAAAAAAGACATGTTCCTACCTCTCGGGCATGAATGGACATATTATTGATAAATGTAGCACTTTCAAGGATAAGATCCATACAGTGATTGACACCAAAGTTATACAAGAAAAAGAGGTTGCACCTAATGTCCATAACAATCCTCTCCTGGATCACAAGGGCGAGGGGGTGAATGTGATAGAAACCGATGAAGAATGGGATCTTGAAGGGTTAATTGGACTTATTCGTGAAGAGGATGAGCCTAAAATACCTCCAGTCACTCTCACACCTATCATGGTACATATTTAAGCACCAATTAAGGTCGAGATAGCCACACCAACTCCGTTTGAGGTCGAAGTGACAACACCCTCAGCCGCACCAACCCCGTTTGAGGTTTAAGTGACAACACCCTTCACTATAACGGTCGCACCTACACCTCCCTTTAAGTTCAATGTTATGCCCTGGGACTATACTGCGAAAATGAGAAGGTAAGGAAAAGCAAAAATGGAATAAACAGGTGCAGTACAAGGCATGCCCAGAACTGGTAGGGTTTATACGCCCGAAATTTTGGGAGGAACAAGTAAAGAAGTCTCTTCTAAGCCACCTGTTAGTAAGACTAGCCCAGACAATCTGTAGAGAAAGGTGTAGGCGAGAGAATATTCTGTGGTCGATCATTTGAACAAAATTCCTGGTCAAATATCCATTCTATCACTACTGCAGAACTCTGAGGCATATATGATTGCGTTGATGAAAGTGTTGAACGAGGCCTATGTAGCCAATAACATTACCAGTGGGGAGATGTTCAATATGGTAGGACAGGTATTGGAAAGTCACAACATCACTTTTCACGAAGACGAATTGCTGTCGCAATGACTGAGTCATAACAGGGCACTGGATATTACAGTGCAGTGTGAGGAAAAATTCATTGATAGGGTCCTGATAGATGGGGGTTCAAGTCTCAACATCAGTCGATTAACCACTTTGGAGAGGTTGGGTAAGGGTCTGCACGAGATACGAGCGAGAACTATGAACTTGAAAGCATTTGATGGGTCCCAAAGGGCCACAATTGGGGAGACCAACCTCTATTTACAAGGTATGAACCTGGTAAGGATCTCGGTAAGAATCTCTAGGGTATCACTAAACCAATACAGCTAAAGTGCCACGACACAAACTTTAGGATGGGATATAAGTACACCTGGCACGAGTATAATGATTGGTACCCGCCATGGCGTGGTCCTTATTACCCTCTTAAACAGCTGGTACCACATTTGAGACAGTCTATTCATCAAGCCGACATGATGTGTGGATCTGAAGAAGATGAAGTTCTAGCCGGCATAAGGAATATGTTCTTGGAAGATGAAAACATGTACTACAGTGCAATAATTGAGGAGTGTCGCGCCCTCTTTCCTCACAGAGATCGAGTGTATTACATTCGATTGGGACAACTCTTTCCTTTTGGGAAAGGGGTTTGTGTTTTTGAGAGTCGCCACCTAATGATTTTTAAAGGTGAATTAGGACACCAAATAGGTTCATTTACAACTACGTTGTTAACCAGAGATAGCGTAAGGGCTTGAAATTATCCTAAGGGGAAGGTGTTAGGCACCTCTCAGAATCCACAAGTGTGGTTCCTGGCCAAACAACTTTTGCGAATTTGTACGGCTTAGCAAGCAAGAAAATAAAGGCTCAAATAAGAGGGGATTTAAGTCTTAAACATATAGATGTTTGAAAGAAATAGTAAAGAAGGTTATATTTTTAAAGGATTACGATCTAAGAATATAAAGGGTATCCTAGGTTTATAATAATATGGATCACATCAGTACAATACCCGATAATTACTCCTCGAAGAGGGGCTACACGTGGTATTAGCGTACCGGTCATCATATCCATATCTACCCTTTCCCACCCCGTAAAGGTAATTAGAGCGAGTGTTGGTCTCGACCTCTATTGCATGCTATTATCCATCCCTTCTTATCAGTCCCGGAGGAATTTAGGACTTCTATCCTATAAGGGAGGTTCTAGGCAGACCCTCAGGTTTAAAGGCAAAACACTAAGCGACAAACAAGAAACATATAGGACGGCAATTAAGGGGATAAACATAAAAACAGGAAAAGGCTCAAGTACCTCCACACATAGTACAACATGACTCATACATAGTTAAGGTCCAGACTCACGTTCAGACCCTAAGCATGGTATCTAAGTGATAACACAAAGACAGATTTATTGCATAACTCCGAGAGGAACTCTTAATCAGGCTTGCCTATTGGTTTTAAGCATGCTGATAGTTTAACACTAATAACAAAGGACAGTTCTAGTTTTATTTCTTTAACTAATTTCCTAAGGCTTGCCTTGGTGTAAAATAACATGCATCAGTAGTTATACGAGGTGTTGTTAAGAGAGTATGAATGAAATCCTAAAACATGGTATCTAATGCACAGGTAGGGATGCAGAATGATGCATATGCAGAGTTCTAAGCAGGATTTCTAAATATTCACAACATTATACACGATTTAAGAATATGCAAGAGTACAATTTGTTAGTGTTATCCTAGGGACAAGATTTCTAAGTGTACATGGCAGCGTAGATCATGATTGTAAAGTAATGGTTATTAACACATATTTTAACGCAAGATTTTGTAAGTGATATGATAGCGAGATGGACATGCTGAAAACAGTGAGTGTAAGTCCTAGGGAACATGATCTATAATGCATGAAATGAGTCCTAAGCATAGTTTATATTGCGCAAGTAGGAATATAAACCTAATAACATGCTTTCTACCCCTTTTAATAGCTAAAGCACGCATAGTCACCCCTTCTCTTTACACTATCCATCCCTAAAGAGTTGTTTAGAACAATTATTACAGGCCATTTGCATGAATTACATAACTGAATAATGACAAGAAGAAGTTATACTATAAGGAGCCTACTGATTGGCCCGAAATCTCCAGAATCCTTATTTCCATTAGTTCACAGCCTTACATACAAATCCAGGTGTGTCAGAGTTCCCTAAGGATCTCAAGGGATCCCGGGCAGTGCTAACACCCAGATTTTCATAACCAAATTGAGTAAGTGCAGTGTGGAATGGCCAGCCTTTGTGTGTCAAAGTTCAGAGGGAGCTCAATGGTCCCAAAACAATGCTCACACTAAGGGGGCAGAACTTAAAGGTCTAGGAGTATAGTGAGAGTGCTTGAAATATTTTGAAAGAGTTGAGTTGGAAAACAGTTTGAAAATGAGTAGTTTGAAATAAGTTTTGGAGAACAGAAGATTTTGTTTTTAGTGAAAACAGTTTGAAGGAAATGTATTAGGAAAATCAACAACTCAGAACCACATCAGCATGCATAGTACAGGGGAGCAGTCACAAACAGGGAATAAAGGGTTGGGGACAAGTAGGCTGCTCATGAAGCAGATTTGCATAAAAATTAATACCAGAGAAATACTAAAGTATCACAGAACTTTAACAACCACAGAACAGTTTTCATAAAGATGTTCAGGCCAGAAACTTAACGGAGTCAGATTGAGGGATGCCAAAGAGGATGTACATGACAAACAGAGTTACACATAGGTCCAGGGGAAAGGGTTACAACATATGTTCAGAATTACATGTAACTAAGTGACACAAATACATGCTTATAGTATGTTGGAGATCAGGGGTAAGGCAGAGTCCTAGTGAAACATATAAGAAGGCAGTAAAACATGCTGAAACTAAAGGGAAAAGGATAATCACATTGGTAAAATAAAAAATTGGCATGCTAATTGCAAGGTAGAAAACAGAACCATAAGTAGAAGTATAATAGATACAAAAGTAATTGCAATATTAAAAGAGGCATGTTGTTTTTGATGCTTTAAGTTAAACTGAAAAAAAATACCAGTTAAATGAGAGAATAAGTGAGGAGCAGTAGAGTAAAGAACAGTAAAGTGCAGAGCAGTAGAGTGTATAGTTGATCAGTCTTGGCTTGCAGCCGACTAAGAATAGCAAGTAACCAGCAAGAATAACAAGAGAGAATATGTGTGTGTGTAATAGAGTTCAGAACAGTATTTGTTCGTGTCTGTGTTAGTGAAAGACTAGAGTATTTATAGATTTTCAAAACGAGTAGAAATAAGGTAACAAGTACTGATTAATCAATCAATATTCAATTAGAATCAATCACAGACCTGGACTCCCTTTAAGTAGGGAGTCCTAGTTCAAACGGTCATACTTGGTGTCACATAAGGAATGAATCAATCATGAGCTAAATAAGAGTAGTAAGGCATGTAGCATGTGATAAAAGCTAAATACATACTTTTACATAAGGATAATATATACTGATTATTTGACAACAAGTTGAAACACATAAATAAGGTTGGATACCTTTTAATTTTAACAAATCAATCACAGGAATCGCGGATGAGACTAAAGTCACAGGGAATCAATCCTAATTAAGGAAAGTATCACACAAGTAAGGTATAATTCAAAAATTAGTAAAGAATTCTAAGGAAAATACACAAAATCACATTTTAAGGAAAATATCATAGTTCTACGGGAAATACACAAGACCAATAGAGAGTATTATGGAACAATCAATAACAATGAATAATCAGACCTATTAAACGATAAACAACACACGTTGAACAAAAATCAGAGAAATCCTAAGCAAGTAGTCAGAGGACAGTAGAGATTCGGAAACCTTAACAACAAATCAGAGCAGGAAGCACATAGAACATACATGAAAGCCCAGGAGGTTCATGAGAGACACGCAAACAAAATCACTAATAGACTCGAACTTCCAAATCGAACCTAGAAGTATTTAACAAAATGAATCGAACAAAAATAAAAGCTCAGGTGATGTTTAAACATGCTAAAATCACAAAGTAATTGCTAAAAATCAGAAAGAAATCGTTTTGCAAAAGGGATTTGAAACCCTAGTCTGGAAAATGAGGAAATCGTTTGAAATCAAGAAATCTTTTGAGGAAAACATGTGATAACATTAAAAGAGGCTTAGATCCGTCACAGATCTAAAAAGATCGGACAATTTAAAGCTAGGGTTTCCAAAGAAAACCCAAAAAGAGAAGAGGCTTAGATATTACCGGCGTTTGGGGCCAGAAAATGCAAGAACCTTACTCGAACGACCATAGGAGGCTGGAAAAGAAGGCATGAGACCGGAGGTGGGAGTGGAACCGCTCCAGGTTCTCTTAAGGGCCTCGAACGATGACACAAGTGCGAAGGGGGAGGAGCCATAAGGCTGACAGGAGGTGAGACCTCCATGGTTTCCAGCGAGGAGGTGGCCGGAGAAGGGAGGAGATAGGTTTAGTAGACGAAGGGTTTAGAGAGAGAGGGGAGAGGATTGAGACGACTGAGAATGGAGGGGGGAAATGAGAGATGGGGGGGGGGGTAATCGTTTAGGGTTAAATTAGGCAAGGGTCGTTCTGGACCGTTGATCAAATTGAGTTGGATTGGGCCGGGTAATGTAGGAATTTGGCTTGGGGGTCTGTTGGGTTATTTAAATGGGTAGGGGTCCCGATTTAATTAGGCTAGAATTAAAATAAAAGTGGATAATTGCTAAATACCCATAAAAAATAGATAAATAATTTATGAAATTGATGCTTAATAAATTAAATTTAAATGATTAACGAGTATTTAAAAATACAAATGACTACTTGCTGAGTAAAAATGGCGTAAAACATATAATTAGGCCATAATTGCAATGGTATTGTGATTATAGCCAAATAAGGCCAATTTGGCTGATTGTAAAATAATTTGGTCTTTATAGGACCCTAAATAATAAATTAAATCAAGAAATGCTTTTGAAATTATTTGTAGTGCAATTTTGTAATTAATTATCGGAAATAAAATGCTGGATAAATTAAAAATAAATTAATAAAATATAGGAAAATTATAGAAAAATACCAATTCCTATGAAAGCATGATTTTGAAGGTATATATGCAAATTAAAAATATTTTGAGGAAAAATTGGGTATCAACAAGGAGGAGGAGGAAAGCTTCGTCATTCAAACAGTAGAGAAAGGATCTATTCTCAGGAATTGGACTGCTACACCATCAAGGGCCCATCGAGTTCCTGGGTAGCCTGGCGATTAGCATCATTTACTTTGAAAACAATTTTATGGGCATTTTAAAACATTTTTCAGTATTTTGTTTTAATGGTTTTTTTTTTTGAAATAATTGTTCGGATCATTAAAACTGCTTTGTTTGACGTTTAGTATTTATCAATGGTTTGTTGTTTTAGTATTATTATTATCCTTTATATTTTCTCTCTACAACGTAATTATTACTTATCCTGATGAACCTACAATTGTGAAATGCAATGAGACAACACAACATAAGGATAGTGATTCGAGGAAATAAAAGAAGATACATGTTACGCCCCGCAATATTACGTCAATATAACGTCCTGCAGTATTATATTATGATGATGTTATGCTTTGAAGTATTAAATTACGACGATGTCGCACCCTGGAGTATTGTACGCTGAATTTTTCGTAAGGTAATTGTCATCAATCCAAGGAAAAGATTATTTGGAGATCATAAGGATTTTGTTATTTCACAAATAATGAGTAAATTCGTGAAGGTGAAAGGGGAAGCAAGTTAAAGAAAATGAATTCTCGTCCAAGTTTAGCATGTGGGGATAAAATACGGGCCGAGCGTTAATACCCGATATTTACGGACTAGAATCATACAAGGTACCATATGACCATGATAGCGAGCTATAGAAAGTGTATTAAAAATAAGTAAAATTTTAAGTAATTTAACATAATTCCTAATTATGCGGGTAATTGATTAGTTATCGGGTAACAGAACATTACCTAGTTAATTATTAAAATATGAGATAAGACTAACAGACCCCCACCCAAAAAATGTGACAGCAAAGAAGCTAACCAAACATATGACTAAGTAGTCATATAAGCTTAGTGGCTATCCAAAAAAAGTAAGTCATCAACGTGTTAAACCCTCAAGGTTTATAATGTTTGGTCTCTTTAAAGAGTTTGGTCTCTTTTAAAGTTTAGTTCATTTGATCAGAGAATAATAAAAGTTAGTTATGATTCAGAATACTCAAGAACAGACGCTAAGCTCATCCGAGAAAAAAGGGCTTCCAACGAAATTTTGCAAGCAATTCCAACGAGACTTTCTTCAACCAAAAGTCCAACGAGAATTATTAGAATCTTAACATTTTGCGGTCCTATAGGAGTACGTTTCAACCTTTACGAATTTTTTCCTACTCCAGGTATGTTAAGGCTAAGCCATTCTTTCATTTGGGCATGATCTCGTAATTACACGAGTTTGATAACGAGGCATAAAAAAAAATTCATATCCCGAAATTTACGTATATTTTCCTAGTCTTGTAAGTTACAATATTTTCCGTATCGGGAATTCATATTCATTTGAGTATTTTCTTTTTTCACTCAAGAGAGTAGATAATCTATATATATAGTATTACAGAATCGAGCTATAGTCGATGGGCAGACCTCCGTTGGGAAACCTCTGATCAGATGGTAAGTTACATACCAATTATATATATATATATACCAAGCCTTCTAGGGCCGGACAACTATTTTACTTACTATATTGAGAGAGTTGAGTCAGTATCAGTAGGTAAGCATACCTTCAGATTATCTTTGACTTCCAGCTACTTGCATTTATTATATTATCAGTTTAGTTTCAGCTTTCAATATATTCCCTTACATACTCGATACATTATTTTGTACTGACGTCCCTTTTCTGGGTGCGCTGCATTTCATGCGTGCAGGATAGATAGACAAATGGTTAGGCCTCCTCATTAAGTGTTTCCCGAGTTCAGCTTGATCGGTAAGTTCCATGCCTTTCGGAGTTGCCGGGTCTAGAGCCTTACGTACATCTTGTATATATATGTATATATGTTATGAGTTTGTCGGGGAGTTGTTCTGATCACAGTATATCTATCAGTAGAGGCTTGTAGACATATCCCGTCAGTTAGTGCAGTATGTTGGGATTGCAGGCCTTGTATGTATATTTTGTTGGTTTGTCAGCTATAATAATTGTGACGGCTTTGTCGGCCCAGTTTTATATCGACATTTAGTCGGCATTCACAGTTGTCTTGCAATGTGGCCCATGGCTAAAATACGACATCATATGTTCAGAGTCCCTTAGTTTCAAGTTAGTATGCAAGGATAGGGGAGGCACTGGGTTCCGGTTTCGCCCCCCCCCCCTAGGTTTGAGGCGTGAAAAAAGTGGTATCAGAGCAGTTCTGTCCTAGGGAGTCTACAAGCCGTGTCTAGTAGAGTCTATTTTATGGTTGTGTTGTGCACCACACTTATAAGCAGGAGGCTACAGGGAATTTAGGACTGTCACTCTTTCTTCTTACTCTAGATCGTGTGGTAGAGCTCACTTATAAGAATTCAAATTACGAACTTCTATTTTATTCGTAACAAGACGATGCCGACATTCAAAAAGTCGATCGATAAGAGATATAGTTGTGGAAGTGTTGAGTTAGAGGAACTCGATTTTGCATCTTTCTCATGATAAGTAAATGTGAGGTCTTCATCAGTTCATGCGTGTACTAAAAGCTGTACTTTTCGAAAAGAATACTTATCCACTCTTACGGTAAAAAACAATAACGGAACTGGAAGTTAGACACAAGTTGCAACAGGTAAAAGAAGCAAGGTGAAGAAGGGTACGAGGTACCCAGTTAATAAATATTATCATTATTTACCATTCAGGAAGGGAGACATAAGCATTTTGAATTACCTTCAACAGTAATAGATGTACGTACAATCGGCCACACCTATCTCAGTCATGCCCTATGGGAGCTAACGAATATGTTTTAAGAGAATGACAGGATAGCAGGATCTGGTTGCGGTTAGAGTAACCCCAAATGATGGATGGATGGTTTGCGTTAGTTGACATTTACGAAGGATATTACAAAGGTGCTAATAGATCTCCTTGTGACATACCTAGATAGGACACTGTAAAATAGTACAACTAGATATGAATATTACAAAGACAGACACTAGAATCCTAGAAGGGGTAAATATTACCTTAGTGTGGCTACCGTCCCTAGTAGAGCGAGAACGTTGAGCAAACCGACGAGCCAATGAATGAAGCAAGGGGAGCTAAAAGCAAAAGAATACCTTGTTGAAGTTTTCGATAGAAAGGGATAGGCAGAAATATTAGCAGGGAATAAGAAGATTGATAAGGAAGCATTATGAGTAAGATGTGATACATGGATGACAAACGGTAGATCAAAATATAATAGTATTACAGAGTCTATAGTCAAGTGAAGTAAAAAAAAATAATAATAAATGAGAGGTCACAGGGCTTGAGAGATATAGGCCATAAAGTCATATCCTCATTCCGAGAAATAAGTTCGCAACTCTGACGCGATTACCAAAAGGATAAGTTAGACCCCAGAATAATAGAAACTCGTATGGATTGATGAACAAGATAAACTAAACATGAATTAGGGACTGAGTGATTGGATAATAGTTGGCATCATGAGAGTTTCAGACTTCGTTCTGGCGATAATAGAATGGACAACATAAGAAGAGTCATGAGAAATTCAGAGAATGGTTATTCAGGAAGACGCTTCCCTAAAGCAAGCAATGTGAGCAAAGTTAAGTTTAAGGGACTGTATGTGTCAGTTGTGCTAAGTGTCACCATCGCGAGTAAGGGAATTTGTTATCCTTGGTATGAACGATTTCCTCAAGGCGAGTAAGAATCAGTAATGTTGTGAAACGATGCCAAAAGATTAAGAGATAAAACATCTATAGGTAGATCCTCATGGCTTCAGTCCTTAGTACTCCCCTAAAGGGGGGAATATGGAGTGATGTGGCATTAAGTCAAAATAAAGTGGTTCTAGTGACTGTGGAATGGTAAAGTAAGAATGCAATAAAAATAAGAAAGGGATGAGGTTGCACTTATTCAAAGCTTACAGATAGGCTACGATCCCAGAACATTATGCAAGTACAACGTCAAGTAGAGGAGGTTAGAGTTCCTGCCCGAGATGTTATTGATAGATAAGGAGCCAGTGCGAGACATAAGTTAAGACAAAGGAAATAACCCTAGAAAGATTACGCAGAATATTAATATGAGAATGGGCCAACGAGTAGTTAGTAATTGATTCAGGAAGAGCCTAGTTATGGCTAGACAAGGGGACACAGACAAATCAACATATCGTGCAAGATAAACATAGTAAAACCCAACATGGAGAATTCAGCCTCGCAATAATGTCATTATAATACTTGAGAGATATTCAAATAGGAGTCGGGGTAGTTAAAGATACCGTATGAGTGTTACGAGGATAAAAGAAAGTGCCACTAGGAAGGCAGTCAAAATATCAGTTCATAAGCAACCCTACAAGCACAAGGGCACGGAAATAAACAACTACATATGATTATAGGCAAGGAAGGACATCAAAAAGGTCTGTAATAAGCTCATAGCTTTACGAGAGTCAAGAGTTCTCCCTAAGTACTACAACGAAAGACTAGTTGAGGAGATAAGGAAAAAGGCTTCAACCTAAGCACAACAACCTAAAAAGGAAATGGTCATGTAATAACAGTCTCGCAACAACATTGTAAGTACTCCAAAGGAAAGTGGCACCTACCGTTGCTAATGAACGGGAAGTAAAATTAAAAGTAATATTCGTGATCATATGAGTTGTATGAGAACTCTGGCAAATGTGGGCACTAAGATAAGCTAAGTATGGACGCGAAAAGGGGGGGGGGGGGCAGAAAGACCAGGAAAAGTAATAGCTTACGTTGAAAGAAAGCTAAGATTGAATGAAAGAAGTTATTCGATCAATGCTCCAGAGTTTGTTACGTTATGAATGCACTCAAGATTTCAGAGTATTATCCATGCAGCATATATGTTGGCAATCGTACAGCCGTAGAAGACTCCGGTGTAAGTTAAAATAAAGAATTAAGTTCAGGTCATGGATAAGTATTTAATTGTTAGATGCTTATATCATGGATATTACATAAGCGTCCATGAAAGGCTAAAGTAACACCATAAGCCGTAGATCGGAAGATAGCTTAAGCATAAAGCCTGATCAAAAGGAGAAGGAAACTAAAGAGTTACATCAACAAAGTAAATCAGGAGCCGGATTATTGGACCCAGAAAATTATAGACCTCATGATTGAGAATATTGCAGGATTGCTCTTAATATCATAGGTACAAGACAAATAGTACAACAACCATATTCTATAACGGCTCTACGATAAAGCCAGTTAGAAGAGTACCAGCCTCATCAAAAGTCAATATGAAGCTTCCATCGGATTGTGTATGCACCAGAGATGCAAATATAATAGAACTTCAAGATGTGGATATGAATTATACATATGTGGAAGGGAGGTCATGAAAGAGATAGAAGATGTGATGTGAGATTTTAAGGTAAGTAAGCTAAAGGTGAACAACGTACGAGATACTCATGTGCAGAAGGTGGTGAATAATCTATACTTCAGATAGAAGGCTAAAAGCGTTGGGATTAAGTATCTAGGAATGATAGCGGCGTAGTCAGTGGCATATCTTCCAACCTATGGATTTTAAATATCAAGAGGTCTAACTAAGAGAGTGAAGGAGAGTTAGAGACGATGTGATGTCTCACTTGATGTTCCAAAATAACATAAGGAAATTTATGACGCAAGCAAGTTGAAAGCTGGAAGTAATATAAATAGATATGTAGGTCACAAGCTATTGTATGGTGAAGTGACAAGGTTCTAGAAGACAGGAGTAAGGATAAGAATGAGCGAGTGAGAAGGTAACGGAAACGGATAAGTCCTCAGGATTAATCCCACGAAAAAAAGAAGAGCATATGGTTTTTCTAAGTTATAAAAAGCTCATTATAGCCTGAATGAATTCAAAGGAGTCAAAGACAAATGTCATTTAGAAGAGGCGGAATGCTGCCCTGGTAATAGAATAAGAGTTTAATTGTTGTAGATAAAGGATGACGTCCGGGCTTTCAATTGAGTATTGATTTGAAGAGGATTTCACGAATCGTATGGAATTAAAATACCCATGTAAGGTGAATCACACTGGGATGCTATAAAATATGATTATTGGAGTACAATATAGCCCCCAAGTAGATCAGGAAAATCACTTCAAATATTCCTCGATGCAATGTATTATGTAAGAAGTTTCAAGTTATCAATGGAAGATTGTAGATCAACATTAAGGTGAATCGGCAATGGATGGATAAAAGTTAAACAGTATGAGATGAGATTAGAATATCAGTATAAGCAACGAGAGTAACTTGGAGTTGGTTACAGACCTCAGTAACGATAAATCAAAGTAAGAATTGTGGTATACTGTGACCTACGTAGATGTAGTAGAGTCATACGAATGGATAACCAGGTCTATGAAATAAGATATAGCCATATACGCAAGTTCTACAAAGTACCGAGCAAAGAACTTCAGTACACCTATAGATGCCCAGAGAGGCATCCTATTAAGCCTTGTATATGTTTACAAAGTAAGGACTAGAGATTGGCTAAAAGCTGGAGGAAAAAGGAGAGAGAGTCGTATGGGCACACTTACAAGGTCAGTATCGTAGAGGCTGCATGATAGGAGGTAGCAACAGTTACGATATTGAAAGGAAGTCGATCACAAGTCATGGAATGGGAAAGAGGCATAAAGGGAATGCCCTGGCCTTTGGATCTATTCAAAGAAAAGTTTTCTAAATGAAAAGAAAAAATATTAAAGTACTCGCAAGAGCTATGCGTTATGAAAATGATAAGTGCATCAGCCAACATTCGAGGATGAAGGTCCCAAAGGGGGGAATGATGTTACGCCCCCATAATATTACGTCAATATTACGTCCTGCAATATTATATTACGATGATGTTACGCTTCGTAGTATTAAATTATGACGATGTCGCACCATGTAGTATCGTACGTTGAATTTGTCGTAAGATAATTGACATCAGTCCAAGGAAAATATTATTTGTGGATCATAAGGATTTTGCTATTTCACAAATGATGATTAAATTCGTGAAGGTGAAAGGGGAAGCAAGTCAAAGAAAATGAATTTTCGTCCAAGTTTGGCATGTGGGGATAAAATACATGTCGAGCGTTAACACCCGATATTTATGGACAAGTACCATACAAGGTACCGTATAACCATGATAGTGGGATATATAAAGTGTATTAAAAATAAGTAAAATTTTAAGTAGTTTAAGACAATTTCTAATTATGCGGGTAATTGGTTAATTATCGGGTAACATAACATTACCTAGTTAATTACTAAAATATGAGATAAGACTAACAGATCCCCCACCCAAAAACGTGACAGCAAAGAAGCTAACCAAACATATGACTAAGTAGTCATATAAGCTTAGTTTCTATCTAAAGAAAGTAAGTCATCAACGTGTTAAATCCTCAAGGTTTATAAAGTTTGGTCTCTTTTAAGAGTTTGGTCTCTTTCAAAAGTTTAGTTTATTTGATCGGAGAATAACAAAAGTGAATTATGATTCACAATACTCAAGAAGAGACGCTAAGCTCATCCGAGAAAAAAAGGCTTCCAACGAAAGTTTGCAAGCAATTCCAACGAGACTTTATTTAACCAAAAGTCCAACGAGAATTATTAGAAGCTTAACAACGTAAATATTTTGCGGTTCTAAAGGAGTACGGTGCAACCTTTACGAATTCTTCCCTACTCCAAGTCTGTTAAGGCTAAGCCCTTCTTTCATTTTGGCATGATCTCATAATTACACGAGTTTGATAACGAGGCATAAAGAAAAATTCATATCCCGAAATTTACGTATATTTTCCTAGTCTTGTAAGTTACAATATTTTCCATATCAGGACTTCATATTCATTTGAGTATTTCCTTTTTCCAGTCAAGAGAGTAAAAAATCTATATATATAGTATTACAGTTTTTTCATTACCATCGAGCTATAATCGATGGGCAGGCCCCTACTGGGCAACCTCTGATCAGATAGTAAGTTATATACCGAGCCTATTATGGCCGAGCACCTATGAGAGAGTCCAGTTGGCCAAGATACAGAGCCTAGTATGGCCGAGCCCCTATGAGCGAGCCTACTACGGAAGAGCAATTATATAGATATACCGAGCTTTATCTTCATATTATCTTTGACTTCCAGCTACTTGCAGTTATTATATTATTAGTTCAGTTTCAGCTTTTAGTATATTGCCTTACATACTCGGTACATTATTTCGTATTGACATCCCTTTTCTGGGGGA
Organism: Nicotiana knightiana; assembly: GCA_005239525.1. Classification (NCBI taxonomy): domain Eukaryota; kingdom Viridiplantae; phylum Streptophyta; class Magnoliopsida; order Solanales; family Solanaceae; genus Nicotiana; species Nicotiana knightiana. Next base: position 31,542 of record MDKJ01124810.1, read on the forward strand.
GCTACATTTCATGCATGCAGGTTTATACAGACAAACGGGTAGGCCTCCTTATTAAGTGTTGCCCGAGTTCAGCTTGATCGGTAAGCTCCATGCCTTTCGAAGTTGACGGGTCTAGAGCCTTACCTACATCTTGTATATATATGTATATATGTTATGAGTAGGTTGGGGAGCTGTTCCGATCACAGTATATCCGTCAGAAGAGGCTTGTAGACATATTCTTTCAGTTAGTGCGTTATGTTGGGCTTGCAGGCCTTGTATGTATATTTGGTTGGTTTGTCAGCTATAATAATTATGACGACCTTGTTGGCCCAGTTTTATATCGACATTTAGTTAGCATTCGCAGTTGTCTTGCAATGTGTCCCATGGCCAAAGTATGACATCATATGCTCAGAGTCCCTTAGTTGCAAGTTAGTACGCAAGGATAGATGAGGCACTGGGTGCCGGTCTCGCCCCCCCAGGTTCGGGGCGTGACAATACAATACCTGAGGAAATTGTCAGAGAAGTGGAAAATTGTTAGAACAAGCCTAAGTCCAATTTTGATGAAACCTAGATAATCAATTTGGGAGATTCCAAAACAGTCAAGGAAACACGTGTAAGAATTCACCTATTGCAGTCCGAGAAAGAAGAGTACATCCTCTTCCTGAAGGAATATGAGGATATTTTTGCATGGTCTTATGATGATACCAATGGTTTGGGCACATCTATAGTGGCTCGTAAACTACCTACCAACCCTATGTGTCCGTCTGTAAAGCAGAAGCTCGAAAAGTTCAAGCCAAATATGAGTTTGAAAATAAAAGAGAAAGTCACCAAACAAATTAAATCTAAGGTTCTCAAAGTGGTTGAATATCTAACCTGGTTTGATAATATCGTACCAGTTCCAAAGAAGGATGGGAAAGTCACAGTATGGGTCGACTATCAAGATTTAAATAGAGCAAGTCCTGATGATTTACCGTTTCCCAATATACACATAATAATCGACTATACCAAGCATGAACTCCGGTCTTTTGTGGATTGCTTCGCGAGATATCATCAGATCAGGATGGATGAAGAAGATGCTGAGAAGACAACCTTTATTATGCCATGAGGAGTATACTGCTACAAAATGATGTTGTTTGGCCTGAAGAATGCTGGAGCCACTTATATGAGAGCCACGACAACCATTTTCCATGACATGATACACACGGAGATAGAAGTGTACGTGGATGATGTCATCATCAAATCGAAGAAGGGTACATATCACATAGCAGACCTAAGGAAGTTCTTTAATTGGCTTCGAAGGTATAATTTGAAACTCAACCCCGCAAAATATGCTTTTGGGTCCCTGCTGGAAAGTTGTTAGGATTCATCGTCAGCCGCCGAGGAATTGAGTTAGATTCGTGTTGGTTGATTTCCCAATGCACACGCAAGTGTACGTGGTCGACAAGTAATATAGGATTT
>ML425451.1:0-21776 GCA_005239525.1 Nicotiana knightiana
CTCCCCCCCATTTTGCATAAGTCTGAGCATTGCCTTCTCTTTGCATGAGACTAAGCCTTGTTGCAATATCTGCATGAGGCTAAGCTCTGCATCCCTATTTTGCATAAGGCTAAGCATTGCCTTCTCTTTGCGTGAGACTAAGCCCTGTCTCAATCCTTGAGGCTAAGCCCTGCCTCCCCATTTTTCATAAGACTAAGCATTTCCTTCTCTTTGCATGAGACTAAGCCTTGTCTCAATTCCTGTATGAGGCTAAGCCCTGACTCCCTATTTTGCATAAGTCTAAGCATTGACTTCTCTTTGCATGAGACTAAGCTCTGTCGCAATTCTTGCATGAGGCTAAGCCCTGCCTCCCTATTTTGCATAAGGCTAAGCACTGCCTTCTCTTTGCATGAGACTAAGCCTTGTCTCAATCCTTGCATGAGACTAAGCCCTGCCTCAATCTTGCATGAGGCTAAGCCCTGCCTCCCTATTTTGCATAAGGCTAAGCACTGCCTTCTCTTTGCATGAGACTAAGCCTTGTCTCAATCCTTGCATGAGACTAAGCCCTGCCTCAATCTTGCATGAGGCTAAGCCTTGCCTCCCTATTTTGAATAAGGATAAGCATTGCCTTCTCCTTGCATGATACTAAGCCCTGTCTCAATCCTCGCATGAGACTAAGCCCTGTCTCAATCCTTGCATGAGGCTAAGCCCAGCCTCCCTATTCACATAAGGTTAAGCACTGCCTTCTCTTCGCATGAGACTAAGCTCTGTCTCAATCCTTGTATGAGGCTAAGCCCTGCCTCCCTATTTGCATAAGGCTAAGCACTGCCTTCTCTTTGCATGAGACTAAGCCCTATCTCAATCCTTGCATGAGGCCAAGACCTGCCTCCCCATTGCATAAGGCTAAGCACTGCCTTCTCTTTGCATGGGACTAAGCACTGTCCTGAATCTTGCACGAGACTAAGCATTGTCTCTCTTTGCATAAACACATATATTGCTCTATCCTAAGCCTTGTGTTATTCTCTTCTCTCGGGCTAAGCTCTGCCCTTAACTTTATGCAAGACTAAGCTTTGTCTTGTTATCAACTTTAGCATCATGTCTCTACACCTCATGGGCTGAAATATAGACAACTTGTCTGAAGGTGTCATAGTCTGAAGGCATCATCCTCATAGCCGGAAGACATTATGCCATGGGCTGAGGATCTCCCAAAGCTTGCACATCATTATTCAAAGGAATCATGGTTCGGAGGCACCATTCTCATGGCCCGAGAACATTATTTCATGGCCTGTGAATCCCTTACCATACAATTCAAGGCCTGGGACATTATGGTCTAAGGAAGTCATCCTCACCATCCAAAGACAGTCTTCATGGTCCAAAGGGAATCTGCATCATGTCTAAGTTCACGCAATAATTTATACATATGTGCTATATTTTTGTAAACTTGCAGGTGATCCAGAAAGTAACTGTTATCCCTACAGGAGCAATCCCGCTCCGGTTCCCATCCATATCCTTCAAAGTATTTCAAACATGACCGTTCATTATTCGTTACCTAGTCTCATTTACCCATAACTGTTTCGAACCCCAATTAACCCTACCCGGAATATTCTGTCTGTTCTTGCAACGACTCCATTGGTTTACTCCATCATTGGATCCAGAACTACACACGACCTGATTCCAGTAAAACTAGGGATATGTAGGCAGCTCAGAAGCCGGAGTGCGGCCTATATCTTCCAAATCACCATATTCGGTCAAAATTGGTCATCGTGTCTTTACACAACTATTTCATCCTTCCCGGGTAAAGAGGGGCAGTTGTTGATACCCAAATTTTCCTTATATTTCTCAAAAATACATATATACCTTCAAAATAGTGCATAAGCATCATCAAGTATTTTTCCATAATTTTCTATAATTTTTAAAGGTTTTTAATGAATTTATTCCTGCATTTTTACTATATAAATAATTATAAATTGCATCACAAGTAATTTTATAATGATTTTTTATTTAATTTTCATCTTCTATATCCATATTAAGCTTTAAATATTTTTGATATATTTATTATAATTATTGCATCCTAAGGCTAAAATTGCATATTTTGCAGTAATAGCCCATATATATACATAATTACATTATTTATACAGAAAATGAATTTTTATATTTTTATAATGTTGAGTAATTTTTTAAAATCATTTTCATGCAAAAATGACATTTTTTTTACTATTAAATATGCTTGTATAAATTATTTTACTGATTTAATTGGGTATTTAAAATCTAGCCCTTTTTCTTAATTAATTTTAGACCTAACCCAATTACCCTATCCCAATTACACCAGCACATACCCAAATACCCATTAACCCAATCCTTGTACCCATTTAAAACCTGACCCAGCACCTTTAAATAAGGACCGTTGATTTCTAAATCAATGGTCCACAATCATCCCACCCCTTTAACTTACCTAACCCGCCTAAACCCTAATCACTTCAACCTACCTGTCGTCACCAAACACTCTCATCTTCCTCCCCTTTCTTCTGAAACCCTAGCGCCGCAATCCCCATCTCCCCTTTGATTCCAACCCAGAAATGGAATCACTCGGTGATTCCTTGCATTATTTGGCCCCCTTTCTTCACCGGCTACCCATTTTTGGTGTTACCTAATTTTCTTGCCTACCCAGGATGGTTCAAATCTTTAACCTAGTGATTATTTCCATCTATATTCATCAGCTTTTCTGTGTAAGAATGAATATCTTTCGTATCTTTCACTGATTCTTACTTAACCCTAAGGTTAGGGTTTTCAGATCTTTCTGATTCAAAACAAAATTGGTTTTAACCTTATTTTTTTTATGATATTCCATATAAATCTTCTTATTTTTGTTAAATCTTTTTACTTACCCAATTTAGGGTTTCAAATCTTCTTAATCGAACCAGAACCGGTTCGGTTATATGAATAACCCCTGTCTATGTTTACTTTAACAAAATATTTGATTCTTTACTTCTGTTTTTATCGATTTTATGGCTTACCTAAAATTAGGGTTTCGAACCTTTTATTTTAGGGCCAGAGTTGTTTGATTATGTGTTCTGTGAATATGTTCTCGTCTACGTTCATCCTATAAAGCATGTGACTCTTGCCTTTTATCTTTGCTGATTTTATGGTTTTACCTAAAATTAGGGTTTGAAATCTTTTACTGAGATTTTTACCCTTTCCTTTCTCGTATGGTACTGATATTTTCCTTATTCTGTTCGATTTACCTTGTTCTCATTATTTCTTTACCTTATTTTGCCTGGCATCTGACTGTTGATTGATTTTTATATGATGCTTTCCTTATTTTGAGTGGTACTCGCTTGATTAGTCGCTATTATGCATGTTAATTGACTGAACTATAACTTAAATTGATTCTGAGTTTAACGTCTTTCCTTATTTATGTATGTTTGATTTCTTTCCCAAATTGTCTGCCTAATCGAATACTATTTAAACCCTTTCCTTCTTCCCTTTAGAGAGGACTCGAACTCTCAGTCTCACTAAAAATTAGCTCTTTTACTGTGAATCTGCGCTCATTGTTTCTGGTCTTGGCCGGCTAAAATACAAGGCCAAGTGATTCTGGAACTTAACTATTGTATCATATTTACTTGCTTTCTTGCTTAACTGGTAAGCCCTAATCCCTTGTCGTTTCATTCTCCATGTTTCATAATCAGTGTTACTTGAAGAACATGTCTTGAACCTTACTTTCAGCATGATTCTACCTTTTATGCTCCTGTGAGTCTCTTCTAATCTTATGGTTAATACTGTTAGTTTAAGATTAGATATTTATGAATAATATGAATCCTTCTACAAGCTATCTTAATGTATAACTTGTTTCATGCACTATTTGCTGCTCTTGCACATGTTCTGAACTTAGCATCTTTATGATACCATTAACTTGAAATTGGTTCATTAATCCTAACCTCACAGATTTCTATGGTTACTTAATGTGTCCTACCCAATTTGTTCAACCAAACTGTTTGCCTAACATGCTTATGTAATTAAGCAATGGTTGTCCTAAATGTCAGCATGCTCACTTAATATAATTAGGTCTCTTTGAAGCTGTGTATTTTGCAAACTTTGCTGTTTTCTGAATGCAATGTTGTGTTCAAAACCTTGTTTCTTCTGAAATCAAATTGTTTTGAAATCTGCCCCTACTTCCTTTTTATAGGCTGATTTTTAAAACCTCCACTCTTAGTCCTTTAGGTTCTCAACCACCCCAGTGTGAGCACTGCTCAGGGTCCACATGAGACTCCTGTGAACTCTGACACACTGGGAATTGGTTCCCAATCTCTTGTGAGCTATATTCTGAATGTGTGGTTCTGGTGTGAGCATTGCCCTGGGTCCCTGAGGCCCTTGGGAACTTTGACCCATCAGAAACCTGATTCTAATGTGTTGTGGGTGAAACACTATGTTGTGCCTCAAAGTTGTTATGGTTGGAAGGCCTGGTTCCCATGTTTATTTAGGCCTAATGAAGGCTCCCTATAGTACATCTTATTACTATTGTATAATTCATTTGCTATTCTGGTATGTAATAACTTTGTAATAAACAGATTCTGGGGATATTTAGTAAAGTTGGGGGGTTTTCTTATTTCCTTTTGTTAAACTGGGTAAAAATCCTGCCTATAGGGTTTCAGCTATGCTGTTAATTCTGTTCATTTGGTAAAAACTGTATGAGTTCTATATTTGTGCTTAGAAATCCTGCCTATAGGACTTTCGTTGATGGTATGAATTCTGAGTTCTATATTTGCATCATTAGAGATCCTGCCTATATGGTTGATATTATAATGACATTAAAATTCCTGCCCATAGGATCTATTAATATGTACAACAGAAGTGCATTAGCAATCATGTCTATAGGGTCCCACTATTTTATTTAATTATTTTCTAGCAATGTGTACAATTCCTGCAAGTATTACTGCTCAGTAGATGTCATGCCTATAGGTTTAAATAAATTCAATAATAGATACCATTCCTACAGGACTAAAATCAGTTTCAACCCTAGAAATCATGCCTATAGGATCAAAAAAATCAATTGAGATGATAGATGTCATGCCTGTAGGATTAAAAAGGTAAATAAAACATGTCTCTATAAAGTTAAAATCAGTGTTACACCTAGACATCATGTCTATAGGTCTGTAACCATTAAACTTGTAGAAATCATGCCTATAGGATTCCATTAATTGGTTCTGAATTCAATCTCTATTTTCAATCACTTAGACAATATAACTGTAAGACTTAATAATAATTCTGGGTTTATATTTGTGATGTATTACTGCCTGAACTGCCCCGATTATACTGAATAAAATCAGTAGGCAAACAACAGGTCTTAACACTCGCCTTAATAAAATTGTCTCTGCACTCTGTTTTCTCACATAGATATCCTGCCTATAGGAGTTTAAGGTTAATAAAGTTTGCTGATTCGATTGCGTGCATTTGTTGTTTTATGTGTGGAGGTCAATATGAGCCTATATATTTTTTTTACCTGAAAGTCCTAATTGCTTTTGCTTGTCGTCTAGATTTTATATTTTTGAGCAACATAGGCTGTGTCTAGAACTATCCCAAATAGAGGTCTTAATACCTCTAGGGCCATAGATAAGGGACGGGTAGTGCACGCATAGGGAACAAGATAGAATCAACTAGAATGCTTAAGTAACAACTTAAATATAGTAATCGGGTAGTAAGTATATAATAGTCCGTGTGCTTAGTACTATGAGTAACACCCCAACTTGAGGGAGTTACAAAGTATTGCACGGGGTGATCCTATAGGCTAAAAAACTTAGGATCCCCCCCCCCCCCCTTTATTCCTGTTTTAAAATAAATTGAGTACTTTATTTGTCCAAATTGCTTTCTTCCCTTTAGACTAATTCGCGTAGTTTAAGTTCGGCTGGGACCCACCATTGTGGACCCCGAGGGGTGCCTAACACCTTCCCCTCAAGGTAACTTGAGACCTTACCCGATCTCTAGTGATGTAAACTGGTTATATGAGTTATCTGCTCTAGGTGCCCTAACTCACCTTAATCCGTTAGGTGGCGACTCTCTCAATTCCAATTTCCTACCCTCTAAAAATATGAGTTATCCCAAAAATGTTGAAACCCGATTTCGCGAGAAAAAGGGGGCGCGACACTTTGGAGACCACGTTCCACATCATGGATCAAGACACGATGTACAACGCTATCATAGGTCGACCTTGGATACACACCATGAAGGTCGTCCCCTCCAGTTTGTACCAAGTCTTTAAATTTCCCACACCTTGGCAAATATTTAGCATCCGAGGAGAGCAACGCACTTCCCAAGAATTCTATCACATCACCCAAGACTATACATACACCCATAAAATGAAGGGCAAAGCCAAGGAGGCATAGCAATTAACAGGGTCAATGTCATCAGAGAACCCGAAATCGTAAAGGCTACGGGATCAACCGTAGAAGATCTCGACCCCATACAACTCGACAAAGACGATCAAAGCAAAAAGGCCTATATCAGCCACAAGCTTGAGGACCCAGGTAAATTCCATCAATTTTTAGGTAACAACGCAGACTTGTTTGCCTTTTCTTATGCAGATATGTAGGGCATCCTGAAAGAGATAGCGATGCACAAGTTGAACGTCGACCCATTCTACCCCCCCAGTATGACAAGTTAGGCGGAAATTTAACTCCGCAATAAATGATATGATCCGCGAGGAGGTGGAAAAATTGCTGGAGAACGACTCTATCAGAGAATCAAAATACCCTTAATGGGTCACCGTGGTCATGGTGAAAAAGAAGAATGGAAAATGGCGGATGTGTGTGGACTTCATGGATCTGAACAAGGCATTCCCAAAGAACTCATTCCCACTGCCCCATAGTGACTAGCTCATCGATGCAACAACCGGACATGAGCTATTAAGCTTCTTGGACGCCTACTCAGGCTATAACCAGATCCTCATGGAGGAGGAAGACCAGGAAAAGACCACCTTCATCACCCACCAAGGGACGTACTCTTACAGAGTGATGCCTTTCAGATTGAAAAACGCAGGGGCAGCGTACTAGAGGCTAGTGATAAAAATGTTTAGAGACCAACTCGGCAAGACCATGGAGGTCTACATCGACGATATGTTGGTCAAGTAAAGGAAAGAGGATCCCATCGACCACTTGAAAGAGGCCTTCGACATACTCAGACGGCATGGTATGAAATTGAACCTCAAAAAGTGTGCCTTCGGCGTAACCTCGGGAAAGTTCCTCGACTTCCTAGCATCACAGCGAGGCATCGAGGTCAACCCCAACAAAATCAAAGCCATAGAGGTAATACCACAGAACTTAACCAGAAAGACACAGGTGCAGAAGCTGACTGTTGGTATAGCCGCCCTGTCAAGATTCATCTCACGTTCCTCCGACAGATGCCATAAATTTTTTGGCGTACTCAAGAAGGAAAATGGACTCCAATGGAACTTCGAGTGTGTCAAATCCTTGAAAGAGTTAAATGCTTACTTATCCTCATCCCCGTTGCTCTCTAAGGCCTTGTCCGATGTGGCAGTGAGTGCGGTCTTGGTCCGAGAAAACAAAGGTACGCAATCTCCCATCTATTACATTAGTAAGACCTTGGTCGACATCGAGATGAGGTATGCACACTCGAGAAGCTGGCCCTGGATTTGGTTGTAGCTTCATGAAAGCTGAGACTCTATTTCCGGTGCCACCCCATCTCGGTAGACTCAGAGGCGGATCCAAGAATTAAACCTTATGGGTTCCACTTATAAAAAATTTAGCATTGAATCCATTATATTTTTAAAGTTATGGTTTCATCTCTACTATTTTTTTTAATTTTAATAAATCTTTACATATAAATTTTTACTCTGCGTCGAAAGATATGGGTTCAATTGAACCCGTCGAGTATATGCTACATCCGCCCATGCCGTAGTCACGACCTTTCCCCTAAGGATTATTCTGCATAAACCCGAGATGCCGGGCAGATTGGCCAAATAGGCCATAGAATTGAGCAAGCATGATATAACCTATCAACCGTGAACAACAATAAAGTCGCAGGTGCTCGCTGACTTCAGCAGAAAAGTAATTCCTGAAGTCGAAAAGGAGGCCGCCCATACTTCCCCTAAATATAAGACCTATGGATTTTTATACCGAAGGGCCTCTAACGCGTCGGGGTCTGGACTAGGACTCGTGCTCGAGGTCCCAACAACAGAAGTAATTCTCCAGTACATAAGATGCCCGGATATGACTAACAACGAGGCCGAGTATGAGGATGTGATTGGAGGACTAAGGTTAGCGCTCAAGTACGGAGCGAAGCGAGTCGTCCTACGCTACGACTCTCAGCTCGTCGTCAATCAAGTCACAGGGACTTTACAAAGAAAGGAACAAAGACTGCAGAAATATCAGGCCGAGATCTGCAAGCTATTACCCGAGTTCGACGAATGCCAGCTCGACCAAATCCCCCGGGCATAAAATATTAAAGCAAATGGCCATGCCTAACTAGCATCGGCCACTAAAAGCATAACCGAAGAAGGGAACGTGGTAACTCTTCTCCACTCATCGATCGACCAAATTGAGGTACGACTATAAACCTAACTTAGTACTGGAGCAATCGTATTGTTACATACTTGCAGGACGACATGCTTCCTGATGATAAGAAAGAAGCCAAAAAACTTCGAATGCAGACGTCCAGGTACAACATCATAAATAGCGACCTGTACAAAAGAACGTACAGTGGCCCCTAGCGAAATGCTTAGGCCCAAACCAGACACGGCGCGTTCTAGAGCAAGTCCACGAAGGTCATTAAGGATCTCATTCCGGCAATTGAGCTCTAGTCAAATGCCTCATACGAGCAGGCTACTACTGGCCTACCATAAAAAAGAGGTTGCCGACTTTGTGCAATAATGTGAACAATGCCAAAAATACGCCCCCATGATCCACCAAGTGGGCGAGCACCTCCACTCCGTCACCTCGCCTTGGCCTTTCATCAAATGGGGGATGGACATCGTCGGCCCCCTCCCAGCAGGACGAGGTAATGTACGATTTCTTTTGGTTTTAACCAACTATTTCTCTAAGTGGGTGGAATCAGGTGCATTCCCCCAAATATGCGAACAAGAAGTGATCACCTTCATATGGAGGAATATTGTGTGCCGCTTCGGCCTCCCCAAAGAAATTAGTTGTGATAACGGGCCTCAATTCACTGGTAAAAAGATCATCGACTTCTTAGAGAAATGGCATATTAAAAGAATACTCTCCACGCCATACTATCCTGCGGGCAATGGGCAAGCGGAATCCTCCAACAAATCAATATTGAACATCATGAAGAAATAGCTCGAGGATGCCAAGGGACTATGACCGGAACTACTGCCTGAAGTGCTAGGGGCATAGCGCACAATGCCAAAAACAATCACAGGAGAGACGCATTACTCACTAATCTATGGGACTGATGCAGTAATACCGGTTGAGGTCGGAGAACCAAGTCTAAGATACTCCCACGAGAGCGGGCCGAGAAACGACGAAGGCAGAAGGCAAGACCTCGATGAGGCCGAAGAACAAAGAGACATGGCTTACATAAGTATGGTCGCCTAGAAACAACAGGCAGAGCGATACTACAACAAAAGAGCCAAGGTCAGACTGCTAAAAGTCGGGGACTACGTACTAAAGGCCAAAACACAGGCAAGCAAGGATCCACGAGAAGGAAATCTAGGAACAAATTGGGACGCCCCATACAAAATTATGGCAACAACAAGCAAAGGGTCGTTTCAACTGGAAATGATGGAAGGAAAAACACTACCTAACAACTAGAACATCCGCCACCTCAAGTACTTCAACTTCTAAGTAAAGATGTTCTCCAAGCCGTACTTTTTGTCCCTCACCTGAGTTTTATCCCAATTAGATTTTCTTGGGGAGGTTTTTAACAAGGCGAGGAGGAAATTTTGAAGTTAAGTACGAGCAAATAAGACCATAAGTTAGCCAGTTCATAGCTCGACCTCTTGAATTCTTCTCCAAGTCGACCAATGAAGGGACTAGATAGACTGGGACCGGAATACCAGCCCGAAAAACATGTAAATTTCTCCAATATATATGTAAGCACAACATATAAGTGCATGATATTCGCCTATGTCTCCACCAAGTTAAACACTGCACCGATTAAGAGTAACATTCGACCTCGCTCGAATCAACTCACATTCGATTAATTAAGAGTAAAATTCGACCTCACTCAAATCAACTCACATTCGAACTTGTTAGAATTAATTAAGAGTAAAATTCTACCTCGCTCGAATCAATTCACATTTGACCTTGTTTGAATTAATTAAGAGTAAAATTCTACCTCGCTCAAATCAACTCACATTCGACCTTGTTCGAATTAATTAAGAGTAAAATTCTACCTCGATCGAATCCACTCACATTCGACCTCGTTCGAATTAATTAACAGTAACATTCGACCACGCTCGAATCAACTCACATTCGACCTCAATCGAATTAATTAAGAGTAATATTCGACCTCGCTCAAATCTAATCACATTCTACCTCTGTTGATTTAATTAAGAGTAACATTCGACCTAGCTCGAATCAACTCACATTCGACCTCGTTCGAATTAATTAAGAGTAACATTCGACCTCGCTCGAATCAACTCACATTCGACCTCATTCGAATTAACTAAGAACAATATTCGGCCTACACCGAATTCGATTCACAGTTAACCTCGTTCGAATTAATTAAGAACAACATTCAGCCTAGCTCAAATTTGATTCCCAATTAACCTTGTTCAAATTAATTAAGGTAATATTTGAATTTGCTCAAACTAATCAAAGAGACGATCGACCACGTTCGAGTTAACGCCTACCAACACAATTCTTCTAATCAAGGCAATCAAATAAGGAAAACATCCAAGGAAAAAAGTAGAATACTTAGAAATAAACAGCAAAAATAGCATTCCAATTCAAAAAGGTATCTTACAAGGGCCGAACAGATGCCCACAAAAATAAAAACAGATTACAAGTATTACTCAGCATCATCCACACCACCGTCTTCGACATCCAAGTACTCATCATCGTACCAATCACCCTGCTCGATCCCGTCCAATTAATCTTTGTCATTGCTTGTCCCCAACGTGGCGGGATCCTAACCACAGGTGACTCGAGCTGCGCACGCTTTGGCACGAGCACCCTCGAACTCAACCTCAAAAACTCTCCCTACCTCCATCAAGTCCCTAAATATATCTAGTTGGGCCTCGCCATGGATCCACTTCTCGTACAAATCCCGCGCAACATCGGGATAAGTCGAAGTATGAGAAGAAAATGGTCGAGCCAACAACTGCGCCTTTTTGGCCTCGAGAGCGGCGACCTGATCATTTAAGTTTGAAACCTCTCTCTCGAGCCCGCCAATCCTCTCATCGAGCCTCGCATCCCTGAGCGCGGTCGTCTCTGCTTCACTTCCCATTTAGACCGCAGAATGCGGATGACCTCCTCCAACACTGCAACTCTCTCCAAAGCCTCCACCCTGGCTTCCCAACTCCGCCGTTTTCTAAATTAGATCCTCACTTAAGTCGTTGTCCCTGGTCGAACTCTGCTCAAGTTCGGCTCGCATGGATGCCACTTATCGTTCCCCCTCTTTCCTCCCCTTTCGGATTAGTCAGGGTATTCGACATTGTTGGGAGAACTCATTTCCTTTTGAAAAGGGATAAGGAATTGAAGAGTCGCCACCTAACGAGTTAAGGTGCGTTAGGGCACCTAGTAAAGGTTATTTACAAACACAAATTAGATAACCAGAGATAGGATAAGGGCTTGAAATTACTTCAAGGGGAAGGTATTAGGCACCCCTCGAAGTCCACAACTGTGGTTCCCGGCCCAAACAAACTTTGTGAACAGATAGCATATAAGCAACAAACACATAGGTAAATAGATGAAGATTTTGAGAAGATTTTCAGTCCAAGCACACATATGTGCTTAAGTTTAAAAGATTTAAAGTCTAAGCACATATAAAAAATTCTGGAGGTTTTACAATCTAAGCACACATGTGTAAGGGATGGGGGGGTTCCTAGGTTGTTTAACATGTAGGATCATATCAGTATAATGCCCGGTAATCACTCCTCAGAAGAAGGGCTACACGTGGCATTAGCACACTGGATATCATATCCATGTCTGCCCTTCCCACCCCTTAGTGGTTATTAAGCGAGTTTATTTAACGACCTCTAGGCGTGCTGTTACCCGTCCCTTCTTAATGGTCCTGGAGGAGATTAGGACATCTACCTATAGGCAGTTCTAGACAGACACCTAAGGTTTAAAAGGAGAAAATACTAGGCGACAGGCAAGAACAAATAGGGCTTTAGCAGATAAAAACAGAAAAGAAGCAATTAAGAGGCTCGGGTTTACCTCCACAAATATTTCATGTAAACAGCACGTCTCAAACACAAAACAAGAGGCAGTTTTATTAGACAGAATCCTAAGACAGGATATCTAAGTGAATATCATTGCACAGAGGTATGCAGCTTGTTTATAACCTCAATAGCAAGGACCTAATCAGCTTGCCTAATGGTTTAAAAAACCTGTTAGCCCTTAGGCAGCAAACGCAATCAAAACAATATTCATTTTTAAGAGATTGATTACCTAAGGCTTGCTTAGGCATAGGGTTGTGCATAGTGACTACCAGAATTATTAAACAGTTTAAAAGTTATTTTACCTAAAGCATGTTGTTCTAAGTGTTCCAAAGACAAATGGGTTATTACCAGTTTATCTAACACATGATAATCATATGTGAGACTGTCTTATGTCCCCTTTTTCATGCATCAGTAGTTTAGCTAGGTGTGACTTAGTGAGATCCTAAAACAGGGTATCTAGTATGAACATGATAAGATGCAGAATGATTTATATGAAAAATTCCCAAAAAAAATATATGATTTCTAGATGCACATAAAGTTATAGCATGATTTCAGAATATGCAGTAGCAACAACTTTCATGTTAATGTTGTTATTTAGCCTAGAAGTAGGATTTCTAAGTGATGAAAATAATGTCAAATGAGATGTTGAAAACAGGAAACCTAAGAACATGATATCTAATGCATGACTTGCTTAGAATGTATTGGCCCTAAACATGGATTCTATTGCGCACATAGGAAATATAAACCTAAGGCATGGTTTCTACCACCATGGATATTGACAATAGACATAGCTCCTCCCTTTTTCACTATCCATCCCTAATATTTGTTTACAACAATTATTACAAACCAATATTCAATGAATTACATAAATAGATAAGAGAAAATAAGAAGTTACACTATAGGGAGCCTGAAAACAGGCCCAAATTCTTAAAACCTCAAAGGCCCAAATGTTTCATGGCCTTTCTTATATCCGGGTGTGTCAGGGAACTAGTGGATTAGCTAATGGTATCAGCATATCATGAATATCAGAACCAACACAGGATCATACAACTTAGGGTAGCCAACTACTTTGCACAAAAGTTTCATGATAGAAATCAGGGAAAACATAAGTAACATGATAGAAATCAGGGAAAACATAAGTAAGGCAGAGTCACATTGAGGTATACTACAAAAAGGGGGTTCATGGGCAGGCTGGTCCTAAGGAGGTTGGACATATTCAGAAGCATGCTAATAAAACAGTAAAGTAGACATATTAGTTGCAGGTTGAACAACAAAACCACAGATAAAAGCATATTAGAAACATGATAAACTGAAGCAGTAAAAGAAGCATATTGGTTTGGGACTTGAATTGAAAATCATAGCATACCAGTAAAGGGACAGTAAATGCAAGGGTGAAGAGACAGGAGAGCACAATAGTCAGCCTTGGCTTGTAGCCGGCTAACTCAGAATAATAGTAAGTGACACAGAAAGAGAGCAAAAAGCTTTGAGTGTGAGAGATAGAGTTTGAACTAAGTGTGTTCGTGTGTGTTGAGTTCAATGTATGAGTATATATCAGTGCATTGTGTTGGTGAAAGTGTACATATATATAGTAGTTTGAAACTAAGTAAAATAAGGTAAGAAACACAATTAGGCAGTAATTTATGGAGCTCAGAACCAATTAGAACAACAAACAGTCCAACTACTCCCTTAATTAAGGGAGTCATTTCAAACGGTAAAAGACAGGAACAAGTAAGGAAAGGGATTATGTATCACTGGAGCATAAATAAGGAAATATTTTCAATCAGTGCAAGTAATTAGGCTAGATACAGAAAGTTCTAATTAAGAAAACAATAAGTAAGAACCAACTAATAATAGTCAATCACATAATAAGGTAAGAAAATAGTTTACAGGTTGGAAATCAGTAAAGACATCATCACAGAAAATCAGTAAAAGGTGTTAATAATAGAAAATTAGGAATTCAAATAGGAAAAGTGTTGATTAAGGGGAGAGTTAACACAAAACTTTATGAACAAACGGAATAAACACATAGTAGGCAAGAAGAAGCAAAAAATCAGAAACCCTAATGGACACAGTGGTACAAATCACGTAGAATCGGGGATTCAACCAAAAAAACAGTAATGACTAGAGGAATTAGTAGAAAAAACGTAATATAAGCGGAAGAAGCAAGAATCAGAAATCCTAATAAACATAATAGGGTAGAAATCACAAAATACTCAGATTAATCAAAACAGATTCATGAGAATCAAACATGCAGACAAATTGAGAGAACGAACAGTAAAGACGAACTCAGAACCCAAAGATTAAACCAAACAATTAGGGGTTTTCAACAAAACGAGTTAGGTAAAGGGAGAACCCAAATGAAAATTGTTTAAACACAATAAAAATCATAGAATAACACCTTAAAAATCAGAGAAAACCATTTTGAAAAGGAAGCTCAGAAACCCTAGTTATGAAGATGAAGAGATGCTTCGAAAAAGTAAAAGTTTTTTCTACAGAAAATAGTTAAATAACTCAGAATACTCTCAGATCTATTACAGATCTAAAGAGTAAGGGATGAAATTAGGGTTTTGAGAGGAATAACCCAAATATGGGGAGAGACCGGCTTAGAAACCATAGGTCTAGCAAGAGAATAGATTGATCTTACACAGAAGGGCCATGGTGGCCTGAGAATGGTGAGCATGGACCCGGGGAGGGTGAATGAACAACCAATTGGTCCCTTGAGGACCTCAGGGATGCAAGAATTAGGCCATGGAGAGTAGCCATAGAGGCTAGGGGTGGTGGTGGAACCACCATTGTTACCGGCGAACCAGAAATGGCGAGGGGATTAGGGTTTGGGCAGAGGGAATCTTGAGAGAGAAGGAGAGGGGTGTCGGTGGAGAGAATGAGAGTGAAATGAGGGGTTTGGGGGAGGGGGGCGGTCGTTTAGGTTAAACTAGGAAAGGGGAAATCCGGGCCGTTGATCAAAACTAATCAACGTCCAAGATTAAATCCGCACTGAGCCGGGTAGGTTTAGGAATTGGGCTTGGGGTCTGTTGGGTTGATTTAATAAGGTTTGGGGGCTGGTTTAATTAGGCTAGAATTGAAATAAAAGTGATTCTTTGTTAAATATCCATCTTAAATTAATTAAAATAATTTGTAAAAATAGCTAATAATTATAAAAATGAATTTTATGCATAGACAATAGTTTTAAAAAGTTTATTTAGTATTTGCAATAGAAATGATTAATTTCTGGTGAAAAAATGGTACTAAATTATATGATTGGGCTATAATTGCAAAGTTATTGCAATTATAGCCAAAAGGTGCCAGTTTGGCTAATTATGAAATAATTTGGGCTCAATAGGTCCATAAATGTAAATAATAAATCAAGAAATGTTTGGAAGTCATTTGTGATGCAATTTTATGATTATTTATTAGAAAATAAAATACTGGGCAAATTAATAAAAATATGAAAAATTATGAAAAAATACCAATTGATGCTAATGCATGATTTTGAAGACATATATGCCATTAAAAAAATTATTTTGGTAAAAATTGGGTATCAACAGCTGCCCCTCTTTACCCGGAAAGGATTAAAGAGTTGTCGGGTAAAAATATGATAGCCAATTTTGAACGAGTGAAACGGTTTGAGAGATTTAGGCCGCACTCTTGGCTTCTGAGCTGCCCACATATCCCTGATTTTACAGGAATCAGGCTGTGTGTAGTTCCGGATTCATCGACGAAGTATACTGATGAAGTTATCACAAGAACGGACGCAACATCTAGGGATAGGAGACTGGACGGTTTACGGAATATTGGGTTCGAGATGGTTGGGAGAACTGGAGCGGGATTGCTCCTACTGGGATAGCCGTTGCTCGCCGGGTTGCCTGCAAATAAAGCAATACAAGCATATACTACGCATAATTTTAAACATGATGCAGGTTCCCGTTGGACTATGAAAGTTGTCTTTGGACGGTTAGAGATGACGTCCTTAGACCATGATGTCCCGGGACATAGATTGTTTGATGAGAGATTCGCAGGCCATGAAATTATATCCTCGGGCTATGAAGATGGTGCCTCTGAACTATGATGCCTTTGAATAATGATATGCAAATTGAGAGAGATCCTCAGGCCATGACATGGTGTCTTTCAGCTATGAGGATGATGTCGTTAGACTATGACGCCTTTGGACAGGTTGGCGATATTTCAGCCCATGATATGCAATAATATAACGCTGACAAGACAGAGCTTAGTCTTACGAATTGAAGGTTGGAGCTTAGCCCGAAAGAGAAGCGAAGTAGATAATGCTTGAGAAACAGCGCTTAGTCTCGGTGAAAAAGTAAATTGGAGGAGGAGCTTAGCCTCATGCAGATAGGAAGGCAGAAGATTATCCTTATGCAAGGGAAGGCAGGGGATTAAACTTATGCAGGTATGAAGGAAGAAGATTAGCCTTATGCAAGGGAAGGAAGAAGATTAGCCTTATGCAAATGGAAGGCAGAGATTATCCTTATGCAAAGGGAAGACAAAGGTTAGCCTTATGCAAATGGGGAGGTAGAGATCAACCTCATGCAGGATGAAGGCAGAGATTAGCCTTATGCAAGGGAAGGCAGAGATTAGCCTTATGCAGAAAGTAGAATGAATAGCATATAGTAGCAGAATTTCTTAGCTGGTAGCAGATTTCGATAACGCGATTGTTGTGAGGATTGTGAATTTGCGGCATGTCTATCCTTTATCCCTGCATCCAAAGAAAAATCATGAGTTTTATGGATGGGGGAGGTTGATTCGTGTCCCCGTTAGCTTTGCTTGTCCTGCTTTGCTTGGTCTAATGATCCTGTTTGCATCATCGGGGTAGCATTTGGCTAAATAAAGCTATATTTTGAAAACGTGCATGATTTTATAAAGACATAGTAAAATATATTTTGAGGAATTTAGATGAACCGACGACTGTGACATGGTTCAATACATTGCAACCACTCATGCTACGGAATTTTGAGGGTCCTCCTCAAAATTCTTCCCCAGTTAGATGGTTGATGATTCTGATCGTTGTTCATGTTGCGATCGGCTGAACCTGTTTCGGAATTTTGAGGTTCCTTCTCAAAATTCTGCCCTACTTTCCAATTGCGAGGGAAATGAGATTTTTATTGAATTATGACCGAACCCATTGGGCTGCCTACATATCCCCTCTTAAAAGGGAATTAGGTCGGGCGTAGTTCAGTTTACATCCTTCAAGAAAAGCATAGAGAGTTACACATAATATCATTTGACTGCATCTGAATT
Source organism: Nicotiana knightiana (assembly GCA_005239525.1). Classification (NCBI taxonomy): domain Eukaryota; kingdom Viridiplantae; phylum Streptophyta; class Magnoliopsida; order Solanales; family Solanaceae; genus Nicotiana; species Nicotiana knightiana. The sequence goes on from ML425451.1 coordinate 17,588, forward strand.
GATTGGCTTTGGCCAAACTTCTCCGTCCATTTCTACAAGTATGAGAGCTCCTCCTGTCAATACTCGAGTACCATATACGGACCTTGACAGTTGGGAGAAAATTTCCCTTTGGCTTCGTCTTGATGTGGAAAAATCTTCTTTAACACCAGCTGCCCCGATGTGAACTGTCTTGGCTTCTCTCTTGTTGAAGGCTCTGGACATTCTATTCTGATAAAGTTGACCATGACATATTGCATTCATCATTTTCCTATCTATGAGGGCCAACTGCTCGTAGCGGCCTTATATCCATTCTACGTCGCTGAGCTCAGCTTCTTGTATGATTCTTAAGGAAGGGATCTCCACTTCGACAGGGATAACAACTTATGTACCATAAACCATTAAATAAGGAGTTTTCCCGGTTGATGTGCGGACTGTGGTGTGGTATCCCAGTAAGGCGAATGATAATTTTTCATGCCACTGTTTGTGCTTTTCTATCATCTTTTTCAATATCTTTCTGATGTTCTTGTTGGTGGCTTCCACAGCTCTATTCATCTGTGGTCTATAGGCTGTGGAATTCTTGTGCTTGATTTTGAAAGTCTCGCATATGGCTTTCATCAGATCACTGTTGAGATTGGAGCCGTTTTCGGTGATGATTGACTCCGGAACCCCGAACCGACAAATGATACGGTCACGAAAAAAGACTGCCACGACTTTCTTAGTCACTGCTTTTATGATGCCGTTTCGACCCATTTGGTGAAGTAATCAATAGCTACTTGGATGAACATGTTTCCATTTGAGGTTATGGGCTCGATTGGTCCAATAATGTCCATTCCCCAAGCGACGAACGGCCAATGTGAGCTTGTTGCATTGAGCTCATTTGGGGGTACCTTTATCATATCTACATGTACCTGACATTGATAGCATTTCTGGATATATTGGATGTAGTCCGTTTCCATCGTCATCCAGAAGTAACCGGCTCTGAGTGTTTTCGTTGCTAAGACAAAACCATTCATGTGTGGGCCACATGTCCTAGCATGTATCTCTTCAAGTAGTCTGGAAGCTTCCTTTGCATCAACACATCTTAATAATCCCAAGTCGAGAGTTCTCCTGTATATATTTCCTCTGTTGAGAAAGAAATTGTTGGACAATCTCCGGAGCGTGCATTTTTTAGTGTGATTTGCAAGCTCTAGGTACTTTCCTTTTGACAAGTATTCCCTGATGTCGTGGAACCATGGTCTCCCATCTGCTTCTTCTTCAACGTGGGCACAGTATGCTGGTTGGCTATGGATTTTTACTGGAATAGGATCAATGAAGTTCTTATCTGGATGTTGTATCATGGATGATAGTGTGGCCAAGGCATCGGCAAAATCATTCTGAATTCTGGGGACGTGCCGAAATTCTATCTTCGTGAACCTCTTTCTCAGTTCCTGCACATGGTGCAGATAGGGAAATATCTTGGAATTCTTGGTAGCACATTCTCCTTGTACTTGGTGTATTAGAAGATCTGAGTCATCAATTACTAGCAACTCCTGGATATTCATGCCAATGGCCATATTGAGCCCTAAGATGCAGGTCTCATATTCTGCCATATTGTTGGTATAGGGAAATCTGAGTTTGGAAGATATTGGGTAATGTTGACCTGTTTCCGATATCAGGACAGCTCCAACGCCGACTCCTTTAAAATTGGTTGCTCCGTCGAAGAACATTCTCCACCCGTCATAGGATTCTGCAATGTCTTCCCCTATGAATGACACTTCTTCATCGGGAAAATACGTTTTCAGGGGTTCGTATTCTCCTCCCACGGGATTCTCGACAAGATGATTTTCCAGTGCTTGCCCCTTGACCGCTTTCTGAGTCACATAGACAATGTCAAACTCACTCAGCAGGATTTTCCATTTGGCCAGTTTGCCAATGGGCATGGGCTTCTGAAAGATATATTTCAAGGGATCCATCCTTGATATGAGATACGTTGTGTAGGAACAGAAGTAATGCCTCAGCTTCTGGGCTACCCGGGTTAGAGCACAGCAGGTACGTTCCAGTAGAGAATATCGTGCCTCATGTGCAATGAACTTCTTACTCAGATAATAAATAGCATGTTTCTTTCTTCCTGTCTCATCATGCTGCCCAAGAACGCAGCCAAAAGCTCCATCTAATACCGCAAGGTAGAGTAACAAAGGTATACCTGGCTCTGGCGGGACCAAGACTGGTGGCGTTGACAAGTATTCCTTGATTCTGTCGAAAGATTTTTGACAATCCTCGGTCCATTTAGTTGCAGTATCCTTCTTTAACATCTTGAAGATCGATTCACATATAACCGTGGTGGGCTATGAATCGGCTGATGTAGTTAAGGCATCCCAGGAAACTCATCACATCTTTCTTGTTCTTTGGCGGTCGAAATTCTTGGATGGCTTCGACCCTTGATGGATCTAGTTCTATTCCTTGGCGGATGACGATGAACCCAAGCAATTTCCCAACAGGAACCTGAACGCACACTTCGCAGGGTTTAATTTCAAGTTGTACTTTCGCAACTTGTTGAAGAACTTTATCAAATCTGTTGTATTGTCGGTGGCTCTCTTGGACTTGATGATGACGTCATCCACATACACCTCAATTTCTTTATGTATCATATCATGGAAGATAGTGGTCATAGCTCTCATATAAGTGGCCCCAGTATTCTTTAGGTCGAACGACATCATCTTATAACAGTAAACTCCCCATGGCGTAATGAAAGCTGTTTTCTCAGTGTATTCCTCATCCATCCAAATCTGGTGGTAACCAGCAACACAATCCACGAACGATTGGAGTTCATGCTTCACACAATTATCAATCAAGATGTGTATGTTCCGGAGAGGAAAATCATCCTTCGGACTAGCCTGGTTGAGATCCCGGTAGTCGACACAAACCCTGACCTTTCCATCTTTCTTGGGAACTGGCACGATGTTGGCTAACCATGTCGGATATTCAACTACCCTGAGAACCGTGGCGTTGATTTGCTTGTAACTTCCTCTTTGATTTTCAGACTCATATTAGGCTTGAATTTTCTGAGCTTCTGCTTTACCGGCGGGCACATTGGATTAGTTGGTAATGTGTGAGCCACAATGGATGTACTTAGACCAGTCATGTGATCATACGACCATGCAAATATGTCTTCATACTCTTTCAAGAATTGTGTGTATTCCACTTTCTCTGATGGTAATAGATGAATGCCGATGCGAGTTTCCTTGATAGTTTCTGAATCTCCCAGGTTGACTATCTCGGTTTCGTCCAGATTGGACTTAGCTCTATTTTCAAAATCCTCAACTTCTCTGATAATTTCATCGGGTATAGTATCTTCTTCTTCTGAATCACTGTCCTTTTGTTGCATTGTCTCATTGCATGTCACGGTCATTGGTTCATCAAGACAGGAAATAGTAATACCTGGGACTCGTCGTGCCTTGGATGGTTTGACAGTCCAATTCTTGAGAAACGATCCCTTGCTCACAGTTTGGATGGTAAGGCCTTCCTCTTCCTCCTCCTCAACAATAACACAATAGTCCATGTCACCATCTTCCAAGAATAGATCGTTCAAAGCTACTAGAGTTTCTTCTTCTTCTGACCCCAATATGATATCAGCTTGCCGGAGAGTCTGCTCCAAATGTGGTATAGTCTGTTCCAATGGATAGTAGGGACCGCGCCATGGTGGCGACCAGTCTTCGTACACCTTCCAAGTGTATTTGTATCCCAGCCCAAAAGTGGTGCCATAGTGTTTCAACTATATTGGTTTGGGAATCCCCTGAATATTTTTCCCGAGTCCTTTGCCAGGCTCGTATCCACTCCAGTTAAGTATGCTTTCGATCTTACTATCCCACCATTTGTCTTTATCCACTGCACTGACCCGTTCAATGTGGTGGTAGGTTTCTCCACCCACCATTCCTCTACCCCCAATCCCCGGGATGGTCTGGCGACTATAGATAGGGTTGCTTCCATCTCCGTGGATGATTACTTCCTGGTGGTTCTATTCAAATTTCACTGCCTGATGCAATGTTGATGCCACAACCCCGTTGATGAGTGGCTAGAATTCATGATTTTAAGCATTATATACCTTGCATTTTATGAGATTTAATGATAAAATACACGTCGTATGTGCCTAATAGGGTTTATTTTATGTGTAGGTGAATTGGAAATGGAAACGGGGCTAAACGGATGCAAATACGTTGAAGAATACGCGAAA